>CAVNYN010256053.1:0-40922 GCA_963692815.1 Nyctanthes arbor-tristis | reverse complement strand
AGTCGCAGATGGAGGTGGAGATGGAGCCGAGAGTGAAGCCATTGGCTTACAAAGTGAAGGCCATGTCAAGGGAATCCCCTGCCCAGAAGGCCACTCATCTACTCGATACTGACCTCCGCAACCACTGGTCTACTGGCACTAATACAAAGGAATGGATCTTGCTGGAACTTGATGTATGTCAAATTCCCCTTTACATGACTTGCGACTTTTCCCCTGCCTTTGTCTTACGCTTTGAACCTCATCGCAGTGAAGCTATATATGGGTTTTTATTTTTATTCCTTTTTGAATTGTTTGTAATGATGCAATGAAGACGGTCTGCTCTGTGAATTTCGGGCGTGGATATGAGAACTGGCTTATCTGATGGTTTGAAAATTTTCGCATTTTAAGGATGGTTTTGCATGGCTTGTGAAAAGCCAAAAAGCAGCTCTTGAGACCGAGAAGCTGCTTCCCAACTCATATGGATAATTTTCTGGAAGCTCTTTCTTTACTTAGAAGAGCTACTGGTGGAAGCTTGTGTTAGGATATTTCAAATGAAGTTCTTTTAAAAGAAGCAGAAGCTAACCCCGATAGGACACTTGGGGTGGGGGCTAGTTTGGCTTATGAATATCCTTATGGATTATATTTCAGTCTGGTTGGTTAGGCTGTGGTTGACGCCACGGTGTTGTAATTTATTAAGTTTGAGTTTAATACATACAAAATTCCAAGCCCGCTCCCTTTCAAAATAAATAAATTAAAAAAAAAAAAATTACGGGCCTGCATTCTCCTGCATTTTAACACGAAACCTGATAAATTCTTATAACTTGAATCTTTTACCAGTACCTTTACGGTTGTACAAGCCGACAAGTCCAGATATTACCAAGATTAAGGAGCAAGTTCTTTTCATTGAACGGTTGACTTCATTGATATGATTATGAGCTGAAATGGCAGTAGAGGCAAAGATAGGTCTTATAATCATTACGATGACCATATTTATAATGTCGCTCACAGGACTTAGTTGTGGGAAATATAATTCTTTATCACTAGAAAGAGTTGTAGAAGTTATCTTGAAGTTCAAATTACTTCTTGTGGTGCTTGTACTGGAATTTTATTTTCCTCAAATAACTTTAAAAAACAGAGAAGAACTATCCATGCTGTATCTTTAAAATTGGATTCACACGGAAATTTTAGCAGGAGTAGGATTTTCATTCCATCTGTGTAAGAGAAAGCCTGATCTGCGGTGCAGAGAAAGAAAAATTTTCAAGCATGGTATATGACTAAGGAAAATACAATTGCAATGAGAAAAAAATGGAAAAAAAAGGTGCATGGTGGGTTTCTGTGTCTTCATCCACGTGATTTGAAATTTGTCTGAAGTCATTTGAAGATAATCAAAAGCTTAAAAAATTGCAAAAAAGTGGACAGTGTCATAAAAGGCTTACAAATATTCATTGACGAAAAGTTTTCAAATTTTTATTTGTTTGCAAGCATACAAAATATAACATAAATTAGCAACTAGAACAAATGTTTATGACATCATTTATTCTCTGCCTTCTGATGAAAATAATTTCCCTGTTATTATATGAATTGAATTCCAATATTTCTTACATGCATCTTTATAATTGTATTGAGTTAGTTCCTCATCCAGAAACCGTCACAAGCTGCGATGACATCCGTTAGTAATCCAAAATCTGCTGCTGAAAATGACATAGTTGCGATGCTTCTTCAATTCATTCCTTGCTTTGCGAAACCGTATTTTCTTACCTGTGATCAAGCAGAAACCTGTGAACATAACTATTAGGACTGAGAAAGTTAAAAGAGTTTGTGGTTGTTGATTTCCATTTTTATTTGGTTGAGATGTCAACATTCAAAAATGATCCAAAATGCTCCATTCCAGGGGCATCCTTATGGGTAGATGGGAAGACAAGGTAATGTTAGCAAGACACCTTCAATTGAGTTTACTTGTAGACTTGTGTTTCTTTTTGGTTTGTCCTGTATTTTTAATTATAGGAGTGATACCAGCCATGAATATGTATAGATGGCTGCTTATTTATTAGCATTACCTAAATCACTGTCATAAAACTTTTTCCCCATTTTTGTTCATTATAGGATCCATGCTTGCTCTCTCACATCAGGATATATAACAAGTCCGTGTTGGAATGGGAAATCTCAGTTGGCCTGCGTTACAAGGTTAGTGGAACATAAAATTTGACAAAGATTTATTCATCCTTTAAAATTTATTTGTTTTAAATTATAAAAATGTAAGGGTGTCTTCCAAGTTAGTGTTAGTCTAATTTATGAATATCAATGTTTCCTCATTTTGAAGTTTTTTTTTTTCCTTTATGATTCTGTCAATTGTGTAGATAGATGATTTCAGTGGAAATGACAGCATAAGTGCAACACACTTTAGGAACTTGATGTACAAGCCCTTCCTTTTATTGAATGAGTAACATGACAATGAAAAATATTAATATTTTGTAAATGTAAATATCAAAGCGTGACATTAAGAATATCGTGATATGTTATTTCTTGAAGCAAACTGATTCTTAAACAAAAGAATCAGAAAATAAGAATACTCCAAACACAGCTGGAGCCAAGATTTTTAAGGGAAAATCTGGAAAGCATTAAGAGAACTTTGATCAAGACTTGATAATTTCAATATTCAGGTCTTAGGAAAAAGTGATTACACACTGATGATTCTGGACTCTATTCATACCAGTACCATTAATGAATTGATTGCATATGACCTTTTGACTACTAATACATCGAATGCACATGAACTTTTGTATCCAAAATTATTCCGATAATTGAATGACTTTTTAGTAACCCGAAAAGCTTAATTGAATGACTCATTAGTTACCTGAGAAGACTGGACTAGTCATATTCTTGATACTTGAATTGAGCAATTAATTGCATCACTTGGATAACTTGCAATAGTCCTTTATGCCTTTTTAGTTGGAATACATGGCCCAATAACAGTTGAAGTTAAAATTATTTTCACCAAGTCATAAATCAAATCTTCTACCTTTTTTAGTTCGTCATTAATTTATTTGAACATTCCATGCAGCTAAATTATTTGCTATCACAGGATATGTTTATCTTGATTTATGCTTTCTAGCACATTGTATTAAGATTGCATCAGCTTTGTAAATGGGGCTTTCTTGTACTCTCTGAAAGCAGACATTTCCTGACTTCTTAAGCCTTTTATCTCTTGATTTATTGTCACCTGGAGCTACCTCTGCTTGTTAGCATGAACCCATTCGCTATATATATCAAAATGGATACTTTATGTACCGCATCCATTAATTTTTTGAGGTTTCCAATGAGGATAAATGGTAGCTATATGGTGTACAAGTTGTGAAAAATTTATTTCTGGGGCTCAATTACCAAATTCAGTATTTTGAGAGAATGATGAATAGATATTACTGTATGATTAAGTATTACAGAGGATAATTATCTAACATTGGTATACCTAGCCTTTCAGGTGCAATGTTGTCCACAACAGCTCTCTTGAAAACTTTGATTTTCCGTAGATGTGTCTAACTTATTGTAGGTATCTATCATGTAGGCCCCACTTCTTTAGAAGCTTTGACTGATAATGTAAACATACGTATGACAAAAAATTATTCTGTAAATTGTGGCGTATAATTGTAATTTTCCAATCACGATCATTTACATTAAAACACCATTGTGAGAGAACACTCTCTTTCCTTGACCTTAATTAGTTGGCAGCCTGTATAACTTGGTGCCCAAGTTAAGCTTCATTGCTTTCCCAGTAGCCTACTTAACTATTGACGTTTCACATGTGCCGCTATTTTGCATTTTGTATAGTTTTAATTGTAGATGGTGTCATTAGACTTTAGGGACAGTGAAGTGAAGAAAGGAGAAATTATAAAAATAATGAGATAAGAACTTAAGCAATTCCAGAAAGAATTTATTCGGGTGTATGATGAACTCTAGGCTGCGAAGAAATTTTTATGAAGTACAAGATCTCTGTCCACGTGAGAACTATAAGGAATCAGACACAAAATGTGAACACAACTGAGGATAATAAGGTGCTCCAACGTTTTCCTACTTAGAAGCAGGAAAGATATATCGTTCTTGAATACTACCTCTTCCATTATAGTAGCGTCCAGTGCTGCTAATTATTTGAAAAACTACCAATCTTTGTTTCTTCAAGTTGGTAAACTTGTTTGAATGGCAAGGAGCTTATGGAATTTGGGTTTAGGGTCTAGGAAGTGTCCATATTAGGTATTGGCAGTTTTATCTTTTCTGATGATATTTGTTTTCTCTTAATTGGCATTTTTTGAGCTCAGATAATCGAGTCTTATCTAATCTCTGAAAGGATGAGCTCTTGGCTTTTTTATGGTCATGTAAAAAAATGTTCTGTGCTATGGCAGAGAAAATGTGAGGTTGGCTGCAAATATTTCCGACCATGAAGCTTCTAAGACCAATCCTCTGTCAACGGCTTTGACGGTTTCCTCCAACTTTGAGGTAATGCATGCACTTCTGTAGGTTTTCTGGATTATGAAGAAATATTTTAATGCACCATTGTCCAAAGCAAATTCTTTTGATTATCCACCATTTTTGTTGCTCAACTTTGAGCCTTTTTCTTCTTGTTTTATGTTTTCCTCTGCTATTCTGTTTGTGGCTCATGTTATCAACCTATTTGGTATTCTTTGTTTAGATAAAATAACTTCTCAAGCTTTTATATAATGTTAGAAAATTGTACTGTTTAGTATATTAGGTTTTATTCTGGATGTTATTTGTTGTCTCTTACTGGCACTTTTGTTAGTTAGTTTTATGCATTCCAATCCATGGTTACCTATTTTATTTCAAGCGACTGATAACATCAGTCTACCTTTTTTTTTTTTTTTTTTTGGGTCTTCAAAGGGACTATATGATTAATCAATAAATGAACTTAAATTTCTGGCCTTGATAATTGTGACAATTTTGATCTTTGTGTGTGTGTGTGTGTGTGTTGATCAGATGTGAAACACGACATAGGCAAGGTTTCTTTAAAAGATGCCGAAGGTGTTCTGAAATTCAGAATTATTGAAGGCTACTGATGAAAGGGGTGTTTGATTGTCACTCTCGTTTTCTGTTATTACGGTATTTGACTACTCAAATACAACCTCACATTTCAAACACCCATAATATCTCCATCATTTATTCTGCCCCATTATAATTAAATGATAACTCAGTGAGGAGAATCAAATACTCCTGTCTCGTGTTGTAAGTAGCCATGAGAATTGCCTCTCCCATAAGTGTTGAGGTACTTCATTTGTAAATTTTAATGTCCTAGCTACTTGAAAAAAATGTTTATTTATTTTTTTAATGTGTCACTTGATGTTGTTGTGGAGTATCAATGTAAAAGCCATAATGAAAAATTCTTTTCTTGAAGATATGGCCCCAATATTTCATTGAAGAATTTCTTTCCATCGTGACTTTTGAGCACTTGAATTTTTTCTTGGAATTGTATTTCAACCACGTTATGGAAGTTTTTTAGAACGTGTTCAATCTCTGACATTACATTAAGTAAACCCAACATAAATGTGTCTAATCATCGATAAGTGTTAAAAACCACGTCTTTTCAACAGTTGAGTTTTGGAAGCCCCCAGTGTTACTATAAGAGGAAATGGTTTGGATGATTTTTGTTTCTGTGCAAGATAATATGCATGATGATGCTTGGCAAATTGACAAATATCAAACTAACAAGGAGATGGATTTTTGTTTCTATACAAATAGGGAAATAAATACTTCAACTATTGAAAGCTGGGATGGCATATTTTACAATGCCATGTCATTATTTCATTCGTCACAAAATCTAGGTAAGGATCGAAGACTAGATGGCTGAACTTGACCACAGAAGTTATTTGCACCTTCTAAGCAATAGAGACAACCATTCTACGTAGCATCCCAGTCCAATTCCTGAAGTTCATAATGACTTGCTAAACAAAGTTTAGCGCAACACTTCAGATCACCAGTTACTTTGCTAATGGATAAAAAATTACAAGAGGGATTTAGAACATGAAGAACACCATGGAGGACAAGAGAGGTAGAGATAGCTATGGACCGTCCCACCAGTGGCCAAGAGAAGAACCATAAGCTATTGTAATCATCTGGTTTCCTGCACATGGGTTATAGGAATAACAGCTTGGAACATACTGTCTTATGGCCAGTTTCACCAGAATCTATTAGCCACGAACAACAATGATGGGTAATTGACACATTAAGAGGGTGTTTGATTTAGATTTTTGAGAATTGATTTTGTGGAAAAGTGATTTTTTTGGGAGAACATGTGGTCGAAAAGTAAGCAAAAGTTACAAATCTATTTGCAAAAATTATTTTAATAGATAAATTTATGGTTGATAATAGATAAACTTATGGTTGATAATGGGTTTGAGGGAGAATTGGTTTTGGAAAATCCAAATCAAACAGGTCGTTAGTTGATAAATATTAAATTATTAGGTGCATGAATTAGGTTCTATCCATCTTTGGAGGAGCCTATAAATGACCATCTACTAAAACACATTCCATAGAAACCAATTCAAGATTAATTGCTTTACTTCATATCTCGATAGATACAGTATTGGAGAAAGATGTTGTATAAAAACTTGAAATTGAAATAAAAAAGTGAATGGTGAAATATTTGTAGAATACAAATTGCTAGATCCATACGATAATGCCTTTGCTGTACCACAGAGCCCCTTTGGAACAGGAGAACCACCAAAAAGCGTGTTGGAGGTGTGTCTTAAGAAGAGAGTTATGAGTGAGATCTAGTGGGATTAGGAAATATAATTATAAGTTTTTCTAGATTTATTACTATGTTTTAGTTTATTTGAATTAGGTTTTATTACTTCATTTTTGAATTAGGATTTTGATTGTTAATTTTCCTTTTCAATTTGTAGTTAGAATTCTTTTTCCTATTTATCCTAGGATTAGGTATATTTTGAACCCTATAAATGTAGAGCTTATTCATTGTATTCCTTAAACCATCCTATTATGAATACAAATTAATTTTCAAGATGAGTCTTGATTTCTTAACAACTTGCAAGATGTAAGAACTTGTGACTTCTTGTGTTCGAGCTTGCGAGCTCTTGTGTTCGCTCGGCATCAGGTTATTATTAGCTTTAAGAAATTGAAATTGAAAAATATAGTTATAGTACAATATAGTTATTTGATACAAAAGAAGTCCACATAAGTCATCCGTTTTAAATATTCTGTAGCAGTTTAAAAAGTCCTAATTGAATATACCCTCCTGCATCTATTTCTGTTTCAAATTACATTTACATTGGTGAGAGGGATGTTTTAATGATAATTCAACTTGCAAACAAAAAGTGTAAACAAAGTTTACATAAATATAAGTGGCTAGGTGATGGCCATTGATTTAAAAGTGATGTGATGTCTGGGAAAGTAAGATCCTACCAAGTGTGTACAGTGTGTCAACATTTGCATAAAGCTGTGTAAAGGTAGCATTAGTCATGTTTTAATACTAGAAAAAGCCAAACCACTTTATCCACATTTATGAGAGAAACAAGTTCTACTCCTTATCCACTGCTCATTTCTACTTTTTCAAAAAGAAAATACCAACCTAGCTGTGGCTAAGTCTCACTGCTTCCAATTTATGAAGATTTTGTATGTGTCAACTTGATGTAAGATTGAACTTGGTCTGCATGTATAGTTGAATAGAAGGACTTAAGCAAATGCGCTTGATTCATTTCAAAAAGCTTCACTTTTAGATGAAACAGCTAGCAAATGACATTGCACATATCTATTAGCTCTAATTATTTGAAGACCTTCATATTTCCAAGACTCCAATTGTTGTGGCATGAAAAGGGTAGGAAAACCGAAAAATGTAAATAAAACAAAATAAATTAATTCTGACATTTAAGTAATTTCAATATGCACCTGATGGCTGATATTGATTATATGCTCGCAAGTAAAATTTACTTGACTATCTTTTACCATGTACAGTGCAAGACTTGTGCATGTTCTTACTTTCTACTTTTTCATGATCAGCCGAGAAGATCACGCAACACATCTTCTACGTTCTTACCTATATCCGGTCACTTGGTGTTCCGCGCAGAGGCAATCTTCATATTGCTTCGAAAGGCTTACAGGGATTCCAGCCTTGGAAACTTGTGTAGAATGGT
Organism: Nyctanthes arbor-tristis; assembly: GCA_963692815.1. Classification (NCBI taxonomy): domain Eukaryota; kingdom Viridiplantae; phylum Streptophyta; class Magnoliopsida; order Lamiales; family Oleaceae; genus Nyctanthes; species Nyctanthes arbor-tristis. Next base: position 32,793 of record CAVNYN010256053.1, on the reverse strand, counting down.
GAGACATGCTTTTTCTTCATTTTCTTTTTTGCTTTTGTTTTTTGTTCTTGTTGGTTTCTGAAAAGACAGTATTGCGCAGTTAAAGAAATAGGAAGATTAGGCATCCCTCCTTTTTTCTTTGTTAATCAATTCCTCTGGAAGTAGCTCTTCGTGGAGTAGTCTTTTCTCCCTTTTCTGACGTTTTCTTTGTTTTAGGCATCAAGGATTTTGCTAAAGCTTATGGAACCAGTGACAATGCAAGAAGTATCTGCTTCAGCTTCTGAAATTTCATCTTCTGGAGCTGAGGCAATTCCATCAGAGGCATGTGGTCCTGTTTCCTTAATTGACTACTCCAACTTGTTTGGGGAAGAATTTCAAGTTCCAGATGATCACTGGGATTCTACATGCCTGAATGTCTTAGACTCTGGAGCAGTGGAAGAAGGAATCTTGCACGTTCTTTATGCTTGTGCATCCCAGGTTAGTTTTATAATAATGATGCGTGTCTGTTACCCTAGCAGACTGTAATTCAGTCTTCTAATTAGGAAAACCTTGGCCTCAATTAAGGACTAAAGTTCTGCTATTGTTGCAGCCTTTGCTCTGTGGCAAGCTGATAGATAGTACTTCTGACTTCTGGTCGGCATTACCACTAGTACAAGCACTGCTGCCAGGTTCTATAGCCATTATCAGTTTGTTATATGGAGTTATTGCACAATTAACTACACACTCCTTGATAGTACTCCTAGATTCTATGGAAGTATCATGTTCATACAGATTCCAAGCCTGAACATCTTGGTTCTGCTATTATTATAAGATTTATCACTGTGTAATGATGTTGCACAATTTGCCTGTTCCTTCAGCAGCTGTCGTTTTACTATTCTTTAATACGTTGCCCTTTTTACTCAATTTTCTTATGAAGTTAGAGGAATTAATTATGGCGGACATCCATTTAATAACAGATAAGAGAATGGAACCATAAACTTCAACTGGGTTTAACTATCAAGTTTGCACACACTTACAGTAAATTTTGCTGTGATGAGTTATGTATCTGGCATATATGATCCATTCAGTGACAAGGAAGTGTTTCTCTATATATCCTATATATATGTGTACAGTGACATACCTACTCTCGGCTCTGGAAATGAGTTACAAAATTAAAGGTCTCTTATTGTTTTGGACTAATGAATGATGATCTTGAGAGGAAAAGAAGTATGATATCTATTACATGGTACCACATGTACTGTTTGTTTATCTACACAAACATAATCATGTTCCAAGTTAAATATAGTAAGCTGTAACCGCACAGGTTAGTAAATCATATTTCATGATCGGGAAGGATTAAGGAATTTGAAAATATGATATTTATTCTGGACCTTAATTGATTAAATATTGAAGACAAGTATTGGCATTTGAATTATCTATCAAATAGTTCAGGACCACTACTTAACATGCATCCTTTCTTTTTCTGCTACAGCACTTCGTCCTAATGTCAGTAGTCCTTATCAAGTTGATGAGAATTTCTCTCCTTGGAAACAACAGTTCGTACAAAATGCTTTGAGCCAGGTATTTCAGTTGATCAAATGTGATTTTTTGGCTAAATATTTTCAGGACCATAACCATTTGCTTACAATTGCAGATTGTGGCAACTTCATCTTCATCAATCTACTATCCTTTGCTGCATGCTTGTGCTGGCTATTTATCTTCTTTTTCACCTACCCATGTTGGTTACTTTTGCTTCATTTCGACCAATCCAAAATTTAATATCGTCTTTTTTTATCTATATTTATGCAGAACTGTAGATATTTATTTATTTATTTTTGCTGTGATAATTCTCTATCTTTCCAGTGCCTGGCCTGTAATTTGTGTTGACATTGTTGAGTTGGTGAACATAGATTAACTAAAAAACTTTGCAGACATGTTAAGCCTTGAAACTAAACATACCACTCATATCACGAATGTCGAGATCCCTCCTGTCTGTGTACTCCATCAGATGTTATGTGCTTGTGTCACTGCTTCAGGTTTCATCTGGTTGATTGCATAATGCAGTAATAAGTTCCATTCTACGACTATAGATATCCAACCAAATTATAAACAATGTTTATTCATTTCTTTTTTTTGCTGGTAATCCAGTCACTATAATCAGTTACCACTTATTCTCTTCAAGTGTCATGCCTATGAGGACTATGACAGTTCGTCATGGGTGCAGGCATGCTTAGGCTGACATTAAAGAAATAACTAAGGTTCTGTTTGGTAAACCAACTATGGTTAACCAAACAGACCTAATTAATTGTTGAATTTGATATGCTTTCTTTACTGTCCTTTTCTTACTAATAACAAGCGTTCAACTTTACTAATTTCAGTTTCACGTCCTAAAGCTGCAGAACATGATACTGAATTTTACTCTTTAATGGAAATGAAATGATAGAAAACTGTTTACTGATCTATGTGTTGTTGGTATTCTAAGTTTGTGCATCATGATTTAAGTTTTATCATGCCTTTGATATGTTGGTGAAATAAATTATCCGTAGTAAAATATACATGGGAAAAAACTGCATTAACGCGTAGTAGCATATAATTGTCTAATGCATCTTTTTACTAATGGGGCAAAGGAACATAACTTGAGATTTCATATCTACTTGTGGGTTTTTGCTGGAGATCTAGAATGATCAGGAAACAGAATTGTAGCCAGTTTTAGCAATCTCATTTTATTTAAAATTTGAATTAGGCACAGTATAACACATCCATATATATCGTGGGACCCACATCTACTACCCAAATCTCCACCACTCATTTTCACAAAATCTAATTCTGTTTCAAATTAGAAATAGAATGCTACCAGGGGCATAATTTATTTAGATTTGCTATTATTTTCTTGTTGGATTAGTAGGATATAATATTTCCATGTTAAGTTGGGGTTTTCTTTAATTAGATTCCCATCTCAGTTAGGTTTTACTTCAACCTTATGAATGGTGAGTTTTGCTACCGTATTGGTGACAATTATTGTGAAATAAATCTGATATTTTTCCCTTAGTTCTTGTAATTCTCTTTTTTCCCCGTTTCTTCTATATTTCTGGTTCTTGTTCGTATTTATTTGACGTTATCTTTGTAGTTAATGAAATTCAATATTCAGTGACTTGCTGACTTGACTTAAAAATACTAATTAGAAAATAATTTTCTATGTTCTCCGTGGTTCTCTCTCTCTTTTTTCAGGCTAAGGCTGCATGTGTGCTTATCGATCTATGCTCTGGGGTATTAGCACCATGGATGGGTCAAGTAATTGCTAAGGTAAGAGTTCCAACCAAATTATGCTTTGATTTTGGCAGATTGTGTTGGAGGTACACAAAAGTTGATTTCTTTTGTCAATGACAATATATGCACAGAGAAGTGGTGGTAACTTAAGATACTATCATTGTATCAAGCGTTATTTATATGAATTTTATCAATTTATTCATCTTCGTGCTGATTTTGAACCATAATCTTAGTTGTACCAAGATTTCACTTTATTCTTGTTTGATCATTTATGCCGTTTTTCATTCATCTTCACATGTCAAGCAAGAGTTTCATGTGCAGAGATTCTTGATCTTGTTCTACATTGTTATCTTATAGCTTCCAATAATATGATACCGAATAGCTTCTCCCCTATGCCTTTTTAATTACAAGATTATTGTTTTAACATGACACGATGGAATTATCAGATTCCATAAGCAAAAGACTTGATATGTCTTGTATATAAGGTTTTATTTTCTAGCCTTCGGAAAATTATGAATTTGGCTTGCATCTGACTGAATTCCTCATTCTTATGATCCAAGATTTTAGATGATGTTGTAACTTATACCAGTTGGTGAAACTTTTGTTTATCTATTGGAACTTCTATTTGTGTCTCCAATTGCAGGTTGATTTAACTGTGGAGCTCTTGGAGGACCTTTTAGGTGTCATCCATGTAAGTTCTTGTTTTTCTCCCGTTTGGATGAGTTTTTACCATATGTATTTTTTAATTCAGCTTTTCGTCTTGTCCACCAAAGGATCATCTAGAACATATGACATAGCATATATTAAGTCCTGTATAATATCTACTTATCTTTTGCCTTTTGGTTTTCCTTTCGCATTTCAGATTCCACCACTCCTCATCCCTGCTTCCACTTCACTCTCTCTCTCTCTCTCTCTCTCTCTCTCTCTGGGTTAATTTTGGTAAGTTGAAATAGCTAAAAGACTTATATCAACTCTGACGACATCATGTGGAAATAAGAATTTAGTGCACTTTGATCAGTACTAAAATCTGAATAAGGATACAAAATAAAATTCTGCGCGACAGATCTTCCACATCATGCTCAAATGGTATATTGCCTTGTTTGTGCGATTTACTGTTAATTTTGGTAAGTTGAAATAGCTAAAAGACTTATATCAACTCTGACGACATCATGTGGAAATAAGAATTTAGTGCACCCTGATCAGTACTAAAATCTGAATAAGGATACAAAATAAAATTCTGCGCGACAGATCTTCCATATCATGCCCAAATGTTATATTGCCTTGTTTGTGCGATTTACTGTTAATTTTCACGCCATATCATGGTTTAACAGAAAAACAGTGCTCCTTCCTTGAGCACTTTCTGATCACGAAGGACTGTTTGCTATGCATATTCTGTTTTCGTGAAGCTATTTTTCTCTTTTCTTTTCCCTTTTTTTTTTTTGTGTGTGTGTGGGGGGGGGGGGAGGGGTTAGGGGAGTTTTCTTGAATTTTTGTCATTGTTAATCACCATATTTTGATGATCTAGAGGCGCAAAAAATTGTCCTTTTAGTGGTGGCCTTGGTTCTTCTCTTTGGTATGTTGTGTGTGCATACATTTAACTTTATAAGATATTCATTTGAAACTAATGCTGGCTATTAATTTTGGGAATTCCAGGCCTCATGTCAAAATGTTGGAACCATGTCTTCCTATTATTAATTCCTATATCTCTTTCATTTATCTGACAGGGTGCTCGCCATTCATTTTCTCGTGCTCGTGCAGCTATCAAATATATCGTCTTAGCACTGTCTGGGAACATGGATGATATTATGGCAAAATATAAGAGAGTGCTTGTGAAGTAATACTGTCAACAGAATGTCGTGCGGTTACTCCAAAGAACTTTTCTCATGTACTCCTTTTATTTTTTATATATTTTTTGAGATAGAATCTGCGCAGCTCCTTATCAATTTAGATTGCTACTAAGCTTCTTATGATGTATATTTCAGGATGCTAAGCATCGGATTCTTTTTCTGATAGAGATGCTAGAACCATTTTTACTCCCTGCCTTGACCCCATTAAAGGGTGTGATAGCCTTCGGAAATGTCTCCTCTAGTTATGTTGAAAATCAGGAACAGAACTGTGCTACTGCGATAAATATAATTCGAACAGCAATAAGAAAGTCTGTAGCGCTTCCGTCGTTGGAAGCTGAATGGAGACGTGGATCAGTTGCTCCTAGGTAATATAACGAAGTATTACATTTATCTTTAACGCCTACTCCCGTAAGATTGCTAACCTTTTTCATTTCTTCTTCATTTTCTTTTTCATGTATATCTTAAATAAATAATTTGCATAAATGATAGGAATTATATTTCTGATGCTGAGGTGATGATTCTCATGTAACTGACGTTTTTGGGTTGCCTCTAAGTATTTTCCATAAGAAAAGAAATAAAACTATCTCCTTGACTAATTCCTTCATACTCCTTTTGCATTGAAGCCAACATAAATGGTCTAGCTGTGGTATAAGATACCGTGGGTCCTGTGTGTTTCGCTTGATTTTGATGGGGGGCATGGTGCACTGTGACTTGGTAATTTATTGAAGCTCGTCAAGCTGCAAAATATATATATATATATATATTTTGCAGCTTGACGAGTAATGGAAGTCTGACATTATGCGAGGGTTGGGTGTCAGTCATAATAATGGAGCTGAACTCTTTTTCGTTTTTCTTTTTTAATTTATATTTTCGTGGTTTTGCTTCTGGTTGGTCTTTTTTTGGGGTGGGGGGGGGGGGTTGACACGAGCTATTAGTTGAAGTTGTGTGAACATTGGGACTTAGTTCTTCATTTTATAAGGAACGAATTTGTCAACCTGTCTCTTTTTGTGGAGGGCATGTCCTTTGGGGTAGTGGTGAAAGATTAATGGACGATTGACTTGCCATAAGTATTTATCTTTTCTCTCAACTTAATTGTTGTTTTCGATGAGGGAGCCTTCAACTTCCAACATTAATGTCAATCTATATTTTTTATGGAACTTTTTTTTTGGCTACCATTCCAAGTCCACTTGCTTGCCCTAGTTGATGCATTGACAAATATTGTTTCCAGTCATAATCAAATAGTGAAGATAGAGCTTTTGTTAGTCACCTTATGTCATTATTTATGTGTATATGGAGCATCTTCCATATCATGCTCGTCACCCGATGCCCGGGCATTTATTACTCGTCTTGTGCTGTTTAACTTTGGATATAAGTTAAAAATAAAGTGAAGGGTTTCAGGTTATGGAGGAAAAAGAAAACATGCATATCTGCACAAAAACAAACACACGCAGGGAGTAGATAAAGTTCTAGCTCATTATGGACACTAGAAGAAGAAAAGTAAAAATTTGTTAACTTGGATTTCTTTTTCAGCAGATGAACTTGTGCAGCATTCTGTTCATCATAGTCGCCCCCCAATCCCCACCCACCCCACATTGTCCTTTGCAATGTCCTATATCAAGCTGAAGTATTTTGTGCAGTGTACTTCTTTCGATTTTGGAACCTCAGATGCAGTTACCTCCTGATATCGATCTATGCAAGTTTTCTGGTCCTGAGACTGGAGAGCAACAAGTGTTTTCTGTTCTGCCCCCTTATCCTCATAATGAGATGGCCTCTTCAAAAGCAAATAGCCACGATGACACTGATGGTAAAATTGATGTTGGTGACATTAATGGCAGAATGGATGTTCCTGAGGATGTAAGCCTTCTCTTTGCTCCACCAGAAATCAACAGAATGTCTCTTACACACTTTCATGGGAGCTCGGATACGAAGAGATCAGATTCAAGCTTCTACACTGCCAGTGCAGAAGTGGACCATGTTCAGAAAGATTTGTGCATACAAATTCCAAGCAAGGTAGCATTAGATGCTGGTCATGGATTTCTTTCTAATTTACTTGTTGATTATTCACAACTTATAAATTATCGGGACTGTGAGCTGAGGGCTTCCGAGTTTAGGCGTTTGGCTCTCAATTTGCACTCTCAGAATGAGATTACTTTGGAGAGTCATGATGCTGCTATAGACGCGCTGCTTTTGGCAGCGGAGTGTTACATTAATCCATGCTTTATAACGTCATTCAAGAACATCTCTTCAGATGTGAAGAAAACTCATGCTAAAAACAGTGGTAACGATCATGATCTTGCAGATAACAGGAGGATTTTAAGACAAAATGATAATGACTTAGAAATAGTAGCTGATATTGAAAGGAAAAGGGATAGAGTAGTTCTTGAAATTCTGATTGAGGCATCCGAGTTAGACAGGAAATATCATGAAAGGATGCTGGAAGGGAACTCTGCATCAAATGTTGAAGGGAGCGAAGAAAGCATAAACCTGTCTAGGGAGGACATTTTTTATGCAGATGCCATTACCTTGGTGCGGCAAAATCAAGAACTTTTGTGCAATTTCTTGGTTCAGCGTCTGCAGAGGAGTTTTTGCAGGGAGCAACATTCCATGCATGAGATTTTGATGCAGTGTCTTCTATTTTTGTTACATTCAGCAACTAAACTGTTCTGCCCTCCAGGGCATATAGTTGATATAATATTAAAGTCCGCTGAGTTCTTCAACGGGCAACTGAAATTGCTTTACAATCAATTCAAGGAGAGCAATTCACATTTGAGCCAGTGCAGGCTGCATGAGGTGCAACGTTTATGGATTCTCCTTAGAAAATTAGTAGTTGTTTCAAGCGGTTGTGATGATGGATCTGACATTTCAATTAATGTTCGAAATGGTTTCCTGTTTGCAAATCTAATTCCTCCTTCAGCCTGGCTGCACAAAATACCTGCCATATCTTCTTCTGATCTTCCTCTGGTCAGGTTTTTTGGTTGGATGGCCATTTCTCGTAATGCTAAACAATATCTGAAGGATCGGCTCTTCCTTGTTTCAGATTTGTCGCAGTTGACATATCTTTTATCCATATTTTCAGATGAGCTCTCTCTAGTAGATAACATCATTGAGCAAAAACATGTGACCAAGATTGAAGGATTTTCTGTCAAGAGGGATACTGATATTGAGGATGAAGGAGAAGTTCTCAGTCAACATGACAGACAACAAACTTTTTACATATTATATCCTGAGCTTAGTAAATTCTTTCCCAATCTGAAGAAAGAATTTGAAGCTTTTGGGGAAACCATATTGGAGGCCGTTGGTTTACAGTTGAAGTCGCTTTCTCCGACTAATGTGCCAGAGCTGATGTGTTGGTTTTCTGATTTATGTTCTTGGCCATTTGTTCAAAATGATAACTTATCGCAAAATAAATCTGATTATTTCAAAGGTTTTGTTGCTAAAAATGCGAAAGCTATTGTCTTGTACATCCTTGAAGCCATTGTAGCTGAGCATATGGAAGCAATTGTACCAGAATTACCCAGAGTCGTGCAGGTGCTTGTGTCTTTGTGCAGGACTTCATACTGTGATGTATCATTTCTTGACTCTGTATTAAGTTTGTTGAAGCCTCTCATCTCATATTCATTACGAAAGGTGCCTGACGAGGAAAATTTGTTGATTCATGATTCGTGCCTTGATTTTGAGTCTCTATGCTTTGGTGAGCTATTTAATACCATTAACAATATTGATGAAAATCAAAGGACTTCAATAGAAAAAGGAAGCTGCTGGGCGCTTACAATTTTTGTTTTAGCTTCAATTTTTCGTGATCTATCCTTTCATCGCAAAGTAGAAGTATTACAATCCACGTTGTTGTGGGCTGATTTCACCACTTACGAGCGGACAAGTTCTTTTCATGATTATGTGTGTGCTTATCAGGTTCTCATGGAAAATTGTAAAGATGTACTTACTGGTACTTTGAGAGTCTCGGGTGCCATTCCGCTTAATATCTCCCCATGTTCTGATGCTAGATCAGGTAGTATTGATGATTTCTTTAAGTCGTCGTCTGGGTTCCTTAGTGAGATGTTGAACACGTTGCCTTCAACTGAGTTATCTGATATGCATCAAGGCAACATTGATAAAGCTATTGACGTCCATCAAAACTTTCATTTGACTTTGGAGGAAATAAATAGTTTTACTAAAGAGTTAGGAGCCCTTATTTCAAAACTCAATCCAACCATCGAACAGTGCTGGAAAATACATCATAAGTTGGCGAAGAAACTGGCACTAACATCAGCAGAGTGTTTCTTGTACTCAAAATGCTTATATTTTGTTGTCGAGCATTTTTCTTCTTCAGAAGTTGAGATGCCTCTTCCAAGTAATGTTTCTGATGAGTTCCCAGAGTTTTGGAGAATCACTGTTAAAGGACTTTCTGAAATGATCCTTGTCCTACAGAGTAACCACTCTTGGGAGGTTTCATATGCAATGCTTGAGTCACTTCTTGGACTGCCTCGGTGCTTGCCTTTAGATAATGTGACAAGTGACATATGCATAGCAGCTAAGAACTTCTCTAGCAGCTCACCAACGATTGCTTGGAGGCTGAAGGCAGATAAGCTGCTATCATTGTTGTTAGCAAAGCGCATCCATAATCTTCATGATAGTGAAGTTCCTTTAACTGATCTATTCTGTGCCATGATTGGCCATCCTGAGCCTGAACAACGATATATTGCACTAAAGCACTTAGGAAGACTTGTTGGCCAAGATGCAGAGGGCGGACGGGTGTTGTCTTCAACTACTGATAAAGTAATAAATTCATCAGATTTGCTTATTTCTATATCTGAGCCAACTATATGTGCCTTGGTTTCTGCTACCTGGGATCAGGTTGCTTTGATGGCTTCATCTGATGCGTCACTGCTCTTAAAAACCCATGCAATAGCACTTCTTATTGCGTACGTTCCATTCGCCGAGAGGGAAAAGTTACAGTCCTTTCTTGCAGGAGTCGACAGTATTCTTCAATGTTTAACGGCACTTCCAGAACTGCCATGTGATGGCCCATTAATGCAGTTCTCTTTGGCGCTTATTGCTAGTGTCTGCCTTTATTTGCCAGCTGAAGATCTCTCACTCATTCCTGAAAGTATTTGGAGAAACATTGAAACTTTTGGTTCATCTGGAAATGGTAACTTTCAGGCACTTTGCTATCATTGAAGTCATATGATTGTTCTTTGTTAAAAATAATAATCTCAGAATGCCTTTTCCTCATTTTACTGTGTTTTTAGATGGGCATTTCACTAGCATTGAGAAAAAGGCTTGCAAAGCTTTATGTAGGCTGAAAAGTGATGGAGATGAGGCTAAACTGGTATGTAACCTAAAGAGTTTCTAATGTATTTTTTTCTGTGTGAGAAACAATGTATTACATACAGCTTCAGTGCATCCTATTTTTCTTGAGTAATAAATTGTTTTGCTTCTTTATTTATTTATTCTTTTTGTGCTATTGCTTGGCATAATATTGTGATTTTATAATGTACTTCTGATGTAGATACTGAAAGAAGTACTCTCTTCAAGTGCTCCAAAACAGCAAGATCCAGATTTTGTAGCAACGCGTGAATCAATTCTTCAGGTATTAAATATGAAATGGCTGAACCTTTGGTTTTTCATATTCCTAATTCCTCTAGCTCATCTATTCACATCCTAATTTTATCCTTCTTACCAATTTTTGTACTAGAAGTTTATTTCATAATAAGTCTTGGAGTTTGATTTAAGGGGCCACCCTTTTTAATAGCAGCCACGGCCATATACATTGGTCATTGATCTTGTACTTAGCTGATGTGGAATTTCTCTCGTAAGAGCATTCCTAGGGTTGCAGGTGCAAACCCAAATATGGGTTTTTGCAGGTGCAAACCCAAATATGGGTTTTCTCCCACAAAGAGAATATATTTGGGTGGGGCGATAAAGTCTTCTTTTATCACTGTAAAAAGTTACTCGTCCCTTTTTGAATGTGGTCATCTTTCACTTTTAGTATCTGTATTTCTGGTACAGTGATCGTTTATGTATTTTCTTGTAATCCCACTGATTCATTAGCAACATACTTAAGAAAAAGGAAAAATTGATACTGCAACTCTTGAAAGACAAACTCCAGTTGTCCAGGATCTAAACACCTATGTCCTTGTGTTACGGACTATAACCTGGAAAAATCAATAATATGCGATTTTAATTTTTTTCTTTTTGTACTCTATCAAATATGGGAAGCATCTGCATCCCTTCATTAATCAGGATTTCATTTTAACTGTCAAAGATCAGTGTTTCCATTTTTAAGAAACTAGATGCCATTCTGTCCATCTAATAAATATTAGTTAAAAAAGAGTCAACCCAATATTGTCATGTGCGAAACTAGACCACTTTATAAAGAATAATGCTATTTATTTAGACTGGAAACTGGTCTCCAGTCTAGTTGGCATTGGTGAATGTCTCTGTGTATTTATGATTATCCACCCATCCTCCAATGAGAAAATGCCAACTAGACTGGAGACCGATCTCCAGTCTAGACAAATAGTTCTACTCCTTTATAAAGTTGTGCAACAATGGCCATTGTCCATTTTTTAAGATAAAAATGCCCATGTCACACAACTGTCTAGATTTAAAACGTCCAAATGTCTCAAGATTTGACCACTTTTATATTGTCATCTGCAAAAATAGACCACTTTATAAAGTTGTGCAAAAATGACCGTTTCCATTTTTTTAGGACAAAAATGCCTGTGACAATTATGATAAATAACCATCGAGATATATGGATCAACTATATGAGATGCACACACTTTGGTAAATGTTATTGCTAAGAATTATCGTGATCAACTATTGAGTTATACAAAAGAATTATATAGAATGCTATACTTAACACTTTTTAGCAAAACATAACTGTCGAGAATAACTACACAGCTGTAAAAATAGACTGATAAATTGTATGGAATGCAAGGGCTTATGTGACATTTTACTCAAAATTTTTCCATTTTTGCACATATTATTAAAAGGAAACTTTTGAACTTACACGTTTGAATTTTGCCACTTATGAAATTCCCCTTGTATAAATATGTGAATTCATCACCACCATTATTTTGAACTTTTTTTAGTTTCCTTTCAAATTGATTACCAACTAGCTTATGAAATTCGAAAGAACATTCATAAAGATTAATTTCTTCTTTGATAGAAATATCCAAGTGTTAGCACATAAAGTCATAAAAAATAATTGTATAATACATAAATGTTTGGCACGATAAAATAGGAGCAGGTTCCCGTAAATAAAAAATTGTAATTGTCAAGAGGTAGTTCAAAAAAATGAATTGATGCCTATTGTAAGTTTGCAATCCCTTTCCCTTTTCAAACTAGAGTGTCCAAAGAATGTCACAAACCAACACGATATGTGTCCACATTGACACACTATCCTAACAGGATTGTCGGTGCATCGTACGTGCCAATTGTCATCCATTATTGAGAGAGATGTGGGAATCCATCATTTCCATTATAATTTGCCTACAGAAGAAATTTAGGAGATTTCCTTTCTTGATAAATAAGCTGTTGCCTATTTTCCTTTCCAATCACCTGTGTAAGAGTGAAGAGTCGTTAAAAAGATAGAAATTTTCTCAGTACAGCATAGAAATAATTCTGTGTTATTCAATATAACTTCTTGTCTGAGTTGGAATAAAAACCATAGATTTCAACAATTAATTGTGCCATATAACTCAATAGGAAGTTTCTTAAAAGAGTTCTTTAATAATAAGTCAATTTATATCGTCATTTCTGCTTTCTTCACTCCTGGAAACTGGCTTGTATTAGTGGATCGAGGGTTAGAGAACTTAATCATGTTTGAATTATAATCCATATGTTGATCGTAGTTTTGCTGTCATTATGTTCAAACATCATTTCCTAGAGAGGTCTTTCCCAAAACTTCGGGAACACATTGCAGGATCAAAACTTCTAATATCATGTCTAGAGTGTATTCATTTCCAGCTTGTACTAAAATTTGTGTACTGTAAGGAACAATTTCAAATATATGCTACATTAACTGTATAGCTAAAGTAAATTCAGTTATGGTGTATGGACTCAGTAGGAAATTATAGGTTAATTCCTTAATATAATGAGTATATGTTTCTGGAATGGGTTCCTCTGTATTCCAAGGCCAGGGAAAGGGTAAATGACTAGTTCATGCTGTGCAGTGAAAAGAAACTCGAGTTGAGTCTGAATTGGCTCTAATTTTAAATTCTAAGCAATCTCCATGGATCTTTGATCCAGAGCACGTTTATGATCTCCTGTATGATAATTTAAGTTGGTCAAACATCATTTTTTAATTACTTTTTGTGGGACCCAGAACTCCTAATCACTTTAAATGCACACATTTTAACTAACTTACGTTGTGATTTAAGCCACCATAAGCATTGCTCTTATTGCTAGTGGAGACAAACTGCAATCTCTATAATAACGAATTTTATGTGCTGATTGAATGTGTATGCTCCTTTTTCTGATCTTTTATGCCTAGAATGAATACATATATTGAAGTCTAAATGACTGGGAAAGGTCATTTAATGTGAGCCAGGGGCATTGCCTACTGTGTGTGTAAATGCTAATTTACTCAGTATCTCAATAATGATTTTGATTTCCGGTATCCATGAGTTAAATTTTCTCATTTTATTAGTTGAGGAAACCTATGCATCAGAGTTCTAATTGGGAAAGGGAAAAAAAGCACGAAAAGTATGTGTTTCCATGATGGAACCAATGGTCACACATTAATTTCCTTTCTTATGCCTTTATGGTGCTTTATTTATTTGTTTATTTATTTTTAATTCGTTGGTTTTCAGGTTATTGCTAACTTAACCTCTGCCCAATCATATTTTGATTTTTTTGCAACGGAAGTTGACCAAAAGGTCATGGTAAGTCCTGTCAGCTGAAATTTTTATCTATCAACATTATCAGCATAACCTAATAATAGTCTCTCATACCCCCCCCCCAACCCAAGGAATTAGAAGAAGCAGAAATGGAAATGGAACTTCTTCAGAAAGAATACCCACTGCCAGAAACATCATTTGATTTCCAAGACTGGCGTCGGTTGCCATTTTTATCTGGTAATGATATTTATCACTCTCGTATCTCATTCCTACAACACAATTGTTTGCGGACATGGAAAGTGCATTGAAATAGAACATTTCTGTTTCAATTAGATTGAAACTTCACCCTCTGCATTGCAATACACGAAATTGTCAATATACAGGGCCCTCTATGGCAGCTCATGCTTTTATTTGAGATCGTTACAATTTCATCACAATCTTTTTCCCTGCAAATTATATTTTCTGTGTATGTTGCTTAACAAATGCTTATGTTATGCAGCTTATGCGGAATATGATGACCGTTTGCAACAAATCAAGGATGGAATTAAATCCCTGTAAGTACTCAATTTCTTTCTGCTAGGATTGATGATAATTGCATCACTTAAGAGGACAAGCAAATGAAGTTCATGAGCTGATTAATTAATAAAACAGTTTGACAAAAAGGGAGTACTCTAAGATCCACTGCCTTGGCTGTAACAACGAAGTTGCTATTTACTAATAATGCATCACATTTGATTTATAAATTTCTGAAGGAATCATTGATAGCTGTTGTATGGAATCATATCTTTAATATTTCCTCAAGGATTTGGCGTTTGAAAGCATTTAGAGATGAAATCTTATTCCTTGACATTAAGCATCAACCCAGGACAAGTAAATTAAATAAAAAAACTAGGATTGTGAACTTAGCTCCCCGTTAGAATTGATTTTGCAAAGAGAATACCAGAAGAGAAGGAAATGGAAAAACTGAAAATGTGAAATAGTAGGAAGGACTCAAAAGGGCCTTTATGTATTGTGTTGCTCCAAACTACAATGAAGATATTGAATCCGCAGCATGCTGTTGCTAAGATGAACATATTGAGTTGTTTGTTAGTACATACCTGCCCTGGTCTTCAATGAATCCATGCTGACTTGGTGTGTGTGTATATATATATATATATTGTTATAGGAAGCTGACCTTTTAGGTCCATGTAATTAATTATCTTTCTCCAATTTTTATGGTTAATGTACTTTCTGATCCTTTCTATCATCACCATCCGGAATGTTCATTTTTCTTTTACAATACATTACTTCTCAGAGAAAGGGAGAATCTTAGAAAAGAAATAGTAGCACGCAGGCAACAAAAGCTACTCGTTAAGCGTGCCCGGCAACAATTTTTAGAAGAGGCAGCTGTGAGAGAAGCAGAACTTCTTCAAAAGCTTGATAGGTTTCTTTCCTGTTTCTTTCATCATCTTACTTTCATCTTTGTGACATGCTTTGTATGTTCTTTAACTTGTGAGTGAACTGCTGTTTGTGTGTCAGAGAGAGGACAAATGAAGTAGAAAGGGAGCTTGAGAGGCAAAGGTTGCTGGAACTTGAGCGCGCAAAAACGAGAGAGTTGCGGCACAGTCTTGATATGGAGAAAGAAAAACAAACTCAGGCAAGGCTCTCGATAATAATCTTTACTTTCTCACATGATGATCATAAATAGACATGGTTTGAACTTATCTCCATCTTCTGAGAATGTAATGTTGTACCATGGTAGAGAGGTCACACTACTCAACATCAATGGAGATTCTATGAGTTCTTGAACATTAGATTCCACCAATTCGCCTTTACTTAAAAACGTCTGAAGAAAATAATAGTAGAGCTAGATTTCTTGATTCCTGTACAAATTTATTCTTTTTATTCAGAAGAATAGCACATTGAAACATATAGATTATATTCTCCTAGCAGTTTCCTTAAGTATCTTTAATAATATTCATAATCCAACAAAACAGTTTCCATGTAAAATGAACTATTCATGGACTTGTTTCAAGATCAGTTCAGTTGGTAATTCTCGTATCAGTACTATGTCTAAAATGAAGCCTAAAAAGTAAAGGAGAACATTTTCTTTGGAACTCATTGTTGAATGAATTTCGTTTAAACTGCTAAATTTATTTATTGTAAAAGTACATTCAGAAATATCATTGCTCAATACGCGAACAGGATGTGAAGAGAACATTGCGCTTTCAGTGGCTTGCAGTAGTATATTTTATCACAGTTCACAGGCTGCCTTCTGATAATCTGGGACCATAAAACTGGTGATGGAAATTTACTAATTCAGTTTCTGGGAGTATCTGATAGATCTAACTTTGTCAGCTATCCGTCTGATCAGGATGGCAATTGTTATTGGTATAGCCTTCTTAAAAGTTCCTATTCAAGTGAGACTTTCTGTAGGTTATGTTAAATTTTATTCGTATTCAGTTTCAGATTATCTGATTCAATTGGCAATTTGAGATGGACAAAGCTAGCCATCTACTCACTTGTTTCTTAACTGCTCAGCTTTGTATTTACTTCAATTTTATGTCCCTATTTATCCACATAAATGCAATTCTACCAACAAAACCATTGTCTCCTGGATCCCATGCTTCTTTAGCTAACATGTATATCTTTGTAGAGAGAACTCCAGCGGGAACTTGAACAAGTGGAGTCTGGGATGCGACCATCAAGACGAGAATTTTCCTCCACTCATAGTAGGTGAGTTGACGATTATTTGGATTGCATTATATTTAGAACAATATCTGTTCTACTAGTATTTGACCTGTTGGGGCCTTAAGAGAACTTCATTCACCCCTTGATACTTTTTTCTGTACACAATTTTTAATCTACATGGTCTGAGGCACATTCCTTCCACTTTAAAAGTTTTCACAGTCTGAAAGTAGAATGCTCAAGAACACTGTTCCGCTATTAGTATTCGCACAACGCTCCTGCTGTGCTCGTATTATTTGTCTTGCACTACAAATCCATAGAAGTTAATGTCCTTCAATGAGATTTCTCTCAACAGACCACGGGAGAGGTACCGTGAAAGGGAAAATGGAAGAGCAGGTAATGAAGGCAGCATTAGAGCAAGTACTGGCAACTTGCAGACGGATACCGTTTCCACAAGTTCATCCATGGCAAACATGCCAACTGTTGTTTTATCTGGAAATAGGCAGTTTTCAAGTCAACCTCCCACTATTCTGCAATCACGTGAGAGATCATCAGATGACTGTGGCAGCAGTTATGATGAAACTTTTGATGTAAGCAACGATCCAGGCGACACAGGTAGCATTGGTGATGCTGATATATCTGGTCTTGAGGGTCCGTCTCTTGGATTTGGATCTGCCCAACGGCAAGGTTCTAGGGGCAGCAAGTCTAGACAAGTAATTGAGCGCAGAGAACGGGGTGATGGTAGACGTGAAGGGAAGTGGGAGCGCAAACACTAGTTATACATGTAACTTTTTGGTGGTTATATCATCATTTCGACAGCCATGAGTTAATGGAAAATGTAAATGTTGTTGTAAGGTTCATGACTTGTAGTCTGCCCCCATATATGTGTGGGGCGAAAGAAATATAGGAAATACATTATGCAAATCTAAACCAGGATTCACAGTACGTGAACGCTTGAGATGTCTTGTTGTTTTGTTAAGTATACAACTTGAGATCTCTTTCTTGTTCATTGTTCATTCCTATGATACGTCTCTTTCTAATTCTGAATAGTTACATAAGGTTGCAGCGGAATGAATGTACCCTAATGCAGGGATTTATGTTTGAAATGATTAAAAATATGATCTCCCATCATGTGTGCGTCGGACGGGAGATCAAGACTGTTGAAACGATGGTGTTGAGAATCTTTCTCAAGTTCTGAAATAATTGAGACGAATCAATAGCAAGAAAACAAAAGATAACCAAATTAATTAATGGACCAAGTCTATCAATTTCATTTGCATGAGTGCGGATTAGGATTTGGAAATACAAAGGTAAAAACTATACAAAAATGTCAAAGACGCTACAACAATGGGAAAGTTGAGGGTTTTACGTTTTGTCTAAGAAAATAATTGTCACCAAGAATGGCGAGTACCTCTTTGGATCCTCCGGCGAAAAGGTCTGCACGCTTCAATGCTGAGGTCAACGGCAGCAGCAAGAGCCATAAATATTGCTGCATCTTCTACACACGTTACATGTCGCATGGCTAGTTGGACTAATGGCTTGCTGCATTTCCCTTCCCCTTGCACTCTACAGCTCATAACAAATCCGCCGACAGCAGGGCTCAGGGCTGCAAAGTCTCCACTGCTCTGTGGACTTGGCACCGGAGTTGCCGCTGCTGCTGCTTGGACCTGCCTGTCAGTATCTATGAAGAATTCCCCTCCCTTTTCGGCATTCATCAGTATTTCAGACATAAGAAGCTCGCCGCCTTCCTGGCCCTCGGACAAAAGATGGAAGCGGCAGTTCACATAGTCTCTGATCCCACGCTCACGCCAAGCTTCAAGCTTTCCCCATGGCTGCCAGCTCTCAGGCTGGCAAGCATCAGGTCGAACTATCATCCAAGCTCCTGGGTTGGACTTAGCCACCCAATCACAACCTGTTGACGGAACAAATGGAGTTGTTATGAAGGCTGCTGCAACAGCCGAGCCAGAGAGATCATGTATCTTCACCTTCCAGCCCTTTCTCTCTCTTCTTTCAATATCTTGGTGAGCACCGTCAGCTGAACTTGACCAGACGGTGCTCAGTGGATCGAACTGGGATACCCTATAAACATATACCGGCACTAGGATAATTAATTAATATTGAAAATATTATACAATCCGTTACTGACATACAAATCACATGACCACAAAAAAGGAGGATTGCAGATGATTCTAACGGTTAAATAGGAGGATTTCCAGCCTTGGACGTTTCTCCAAGATAAATTATAATTTTGAAAATCCTAATTTATTATCAGCTATGAAGAGGTAAACTAAAGATAGTAAATTCAGTTTCACCTGTCCCGACTAAACTTGCAACTGAAAATAGGCTGCTTGACAGTCCCTCGGAGCTGAACAATCTGGGGACTTAGTTTAGTATCGTCCTCAAACTGGAAGACATATCTAGGATCAGGGTCGAGCTTCACTCTCAAATGGAGCTCTGCTCCTGGTTTGCCACTCTCCTGCCTGTTTTTGCCTATGCCAATCCAGCCATTGAAAAGAATAACTGGCCTCCCTTGACCCCATTCAGGACCCACATCCAATTTGAACGTGCCAATTTGCTGCCTCTTGATACCAACACCACAGTGGGAGCCCTTCCGTCCAGTGAAAACTACAATCTCTAGACACGCATGAGAGGTGTAGAAACATCCAGGTGCCAACATTGCCTTCAAGTCTGATTCTTCAAGATAAAAGCTGGAGGCAATGCTGTGAGAATCAGGGTTCATTTCAGGAGAGGATATTAACGGAATTGATGTTGTCTGCACAGGGAAACCACGCAGGCGGATCTCACATACACAAGATGAAGCAAAAGCATGAATATCAGATTTTGCAGCAGTAAGAGGAGTTCCAGGAATCCTGAGTCCTAATGACCCAATTGACAGTCTAATAAAATCCTGAGGATCCATTCCCACTAGAAGTCTCTTTCCATTTGCCACAAGCTACTCTTTAGTAGATTCTTCTGTCATGTCAACTGCTGACAATTAGGGTAGCAAGAAATTGAATGTCCTATAATCAATTTCATATCAATCGAAAATGTTGGTCTAAAATTTGTGCATCACTTCTTATATTTGCGTTAGCCTATCGGACTTTGACTAAATATAATATAGCCATTCTGTTCGACATCATATCTTAGAAATATGATAATTAACATCAAGATGAGCAGTGTGAAAGATATCATGAGCAAGGTTATCTTATGTTTATCAAATTTTCACGTCTGGAGGAATGTCGTTATGAGATAGAATACATGTATCTGCTTAAATAGTAATATATGTATATTGCTTTAATGGCGAAAGCAACATTATGTCATCATGAGATCAGCATTTGACAACTTTGATAAGTCGTCTAAAAAGGCACTGAAATTATTCTATGATGCCACACCTGTCACCTGAAGCACAAGAAGAAGCAAAACTGAGCTACAAAAATAGCTGCAAAGGCTAAAATAGGAAAGACAGGAAGGAAAGGCCAACGATTCTTGGATATTTAACTCATTACTATTAAAAGTTCAAACTGCAATATATGTTATAGATGGCAGAAAAATCTCTTGACGTGATTTAGAACTTTAATCGAGAGAAGTAACTCAGATGATTTTTCAAGCATTGACCAAGCTTATATATGGGAGTGAAACTACTAGCTAGGGGTAAAACAAAAGGTTACTAGAAGCCTTCAAATAAGAAATCCAGTCCATCATGCATAACCTCACTTCTCGTGACTTATTACGTAAAGAGTCCTATGGGAATATATATCCTACCACAAATAGTACGTCAAAAATCAATAAATGAAAAGGGCTACTTCACAAAGAGCTGATCACGAATAGTGAATAAATAAGTGAAACCAAAGCAACAAGAAATGATAATAAGACTTTTCATGTCCAATTGATGTCAAAAAATCCCTTATTCTCCAGTCTGAGAATGAATATTATTTCACTTTGATTATCTGATTCTATCCAATTTTCAGAGTCAAAGGCCCATTTGAGCAAGGATAGATAATTCAGCTACGTCCAGAACAGGTACCTGAACTCAAACGATTAAATAAACTCCTTTTTGGGTAAAAGAGAAAGATGTTCCTTAAATTCAGAAAATGCCATCTCGAGTATTGAAGTATATATATTGAACAATATAATGAATTATCAGTTGAAGCAATAAGTTAAACAGAATATGCACCAAAAGAATCTCCAGAAGCTTAGTCAAAAGACAACTCAACTATGCTTGTCTTAGATTGATATACTTTTTACGCACTCCTTCTCTTGTTTGACCATCATGTTTGACATTCTGACAAATCTAAAGCACAGATTGCAAAATTGTTTTTTTTTTTTTTTGCTTTTCTTGTCCTTACAGTTCATTTGTGATTAGGAAAAACATCAAATACTATAATGTCCAGTGGCAGGAATTGGCCATTTATTACCTATATACAATAAAAAAGGCTGTCGCACATCAAATGTTTTTGTATAGTGGTACACTTTCAGGAAGCATATAACATGGTAATAATTAACTAGCCGCCTATTCGAGTTAGGCTGTTAGAAATGCTTCCGCAAAAGATTGAGCATTTATAAAAATGGATGAATAAGAATATTAATTATACAAACCTCTGTTTTCCTTCTCAATGAATCTTTCAATTTAAGCAGTCAAGTTCTCTATTTTCATTCTTTTCATGGATATCATCCATGGAGAACTCTAATTGAATATGTTCCATTAGTTATCCTCACACTTGCAGTAGAACACAAAATAAATCCTTCAAATCATTCAAGCAGCCTAATTTTTTTAATACATAAAACTAAGCCCAAATTGATTTCCCAAACATAAAACTCGGAGCAGCCAATTATTTACAAACCCACAAAATTGAACACAAAAAGAATTTAAGCATGCAAGACAAAGTAAAATTCACTCGAGATATACAAATTTACATACATGCATTATTAACAAAGAGTGCAAAAAATTATGCAAGAAAACAAGAATAAAAGTTAATCAAAAACCCACCTTTACTATGCAGAAAGTTTCACATCTAAAAGGCAGCTTTTGGAGCTGAGACTATAAGTACTCAAAAATTACTCTCCAAAAGCAATAAAAATTCCCATGGCTTTCTCATCCAATTTACCGAAGAAAACAAGACTACAATTTTCTTTAAGCAAAACCCACCAAGATTCCAAATGAGTTCTCCCTTTTTTCCTCCTTTTTTCTGCAGATCCAAGAAAGATAATGTGAATGATCAAGGATTTGGTTTGATAATTAAAAGTATGAATGATTGGACAAAACAACCAAAACACATCTTCCAAGAATATCACATACTCTATACAAAGATCACCAAGAATACATATGCATGTGTATTTTTGGGTTGAAAGTGTATATACCCAGTGATGTATGTGTATGTTTGTATGTATGTGTTAACAGTTTTGTGTGTGCTGTGAGAGAGAGAGGGTACATTATTTAAAACGAAATAGGTGGAGAAAGTAAAGGAATATTGGTATTAACTTTTGAATATATGAATAATTTAATCTAATCAGGCAATAAAAGAGAGGGAAATGTCTTTTTCTTTGTCTTCCTTGTTTGTCTGGCTGGCAGATGATAATGAATTAAAAGATTTTAATTATCATCCTATAGCACAAGACTAAAATTAGTTTTTTTTTTTTTCAAGGTAATTCTCTCTCTGAAAAGTTAACATTCGTAAGTTGGGATATTTTGTTTGAGACGATCAACAAATTCTTACAGGCCAACTCCAAGTTCATGCATTGTGTATTTCAAATATCTATGTAGCGTGTTTCTATTCAAGCAACATGAGACAGAAAGTCCTGTAACAAATTCAGGAAATTTTTGAATTTCACTCTATTTTTGAAACTCTG
The DNA here is from genome assembly GCA_963692815.1 of Nyctanthes arbor-tristis. Lineage (NCBI taxonomy): Eukaryota > Viridiplantae > Streptophyta > Magnoliopsida > Lamiales > Oleaceae > Nyctanthes > Nyctanthes arbor-tristis. The sequence goes on along the minus strand of CAVNYN010256053.1, from coordinate 10,364 downwards.
CTATAATAGTTTATATTAGATAATGAAATATTTATGTCAGTAATATATTGTAATGTGGATGTTGAATTTTTCATATGTAAGTGTTTGATATGTACATGGTTGTTGGAAGCAACTAGTGACGGTGCATGATAATAAATGTATCTATTTGCCATATGGCTTATTATCATTTATGTCCATCTATCTTTTCTCATCTAAACATGTTTATTCATTTAATGTTTGAATTTAGCATCTATTATGAACCCTTTGGTTCTTGCATTATGAAATCTTGTACCAATTGAGATAAGCGATGGTTACCTTGACTCCAACCAAACGCAACTGTCAATGTGAAAAAGACAAATCTACATTTTATTTCTAATTTTGTTGGTCCTTTGTCGTCCTATCACGTATTAATATGAGGGTTAATTTCGCAAATCGTTCTTAACCTTTGGATTAAGAATCGGTTTCGTCTTTAATCCTTTTTAAGACACCCCATAGCCCCACCAATCTTTCAAAAATACATACAAATCGTCCCTATTTCTACTATTCCACCAAAATTTTATCAAAATAACGATTATACCCCCATAAATATTTTAAAATATTTTTAAAAAGTTTAAAAATAATAAAAACTAAAAAAAACCCACCCATCCCCACCCCACGTCTCCCTTGCCGCCGGCAGTATCGGCTGCCGGAATGGTCCATTCCGGAGGCCAAAAAAGAGGGTGAATCCTCCATTTTGCTACCGGAAATGACAGCAAAATGGGGGGATTCACCTCCCATTTGTGCTGCCATTTGGGCAGCACAAATGCTGCCGGAAATGGCAGCCATTTTGCCGCCATTTCCGGTAGAAATGGGGGGTGAATCTCCCCTATTTTGCTGTCAAAAATGGGATTCACCCCCCATTTCTGGACCACTGCCGGCGGCAAAGCAGACGTGGGGTGGGGATGGGTGGGGTGTGTTTTTTTTAGTTTTTTATTATTTTTAAAAATTTTAAAAAAAAGTTTAAAATGTTTATGAGGGGTATAATCATCATTTTAATAAAAATTTGGCGTAACAATAGAAATAGGGACGACTTGTGTGTATTTTTGAAAGGTTGGGGGCTGTGGGGTGTTTTAAAAAGGTTGGGGACGAAACCAGTTCTTAACCCAAAGGTTGGGGACGATTTACGAAATTAACCCTTAATATAAATGATACGTGTAGTCAATCAATCAGAGATGACAAAATAGAATTAAAATTGCTTGTTCTTATGTAATTACTCCTTACTTGTATTTTAACAAGACTTTTGACATTTCGGACATTACGTGTGAACTTTTGTTAGCATGTAAGTGAAAACGCATCATTGTAAATAATATGTTATTACTTGTAATGTCAATAATGTAGCGGATAATATTTTGAACTCATATATACGGTGTAAACAACTAGACAAGAACATTAAAAATCTCAGCTTGGAGAAAATGGGATTTGGATTTTGGTGATAAAAAAGAGTTGGAAGTTGGTTGAGAATTAATTAATTGTTGATTTATTTAAAATGTGTGTGTGTATGGTAGTGTAGAAAGTCATTGCTTATTATATAACTACTATAATTATTATATCTGTATTTATTTATTTATAATATTAAAAAATTTTGGGGAGTCGTACTTGTACGTATAGACTATAGATAAAGAGAGTGGGACCCAAGAGAGTTACTGGATACAGCTGTAACCGGTCTGTACAAATTTGAGGAAGGGAATCGTTTTCACTTTTCAGCCACGCCTGCCCCCCCCCCCCCTCTCTCTCTCTCTCACGACTTATTCATTTTTTGAGTGAAAGGTGCTATTTCCGCATAAAAATAGGTCGCAATGTTTGATTGTGTCATGTAAAATTAATAATTAAAAAGATATAAGAGTTTATCTCAAATTAAATATGTGGTTAAGGTTTTGTTTGGTAACTATTTATAAATGGGTAAATTTATAAATATATTTAAATTTCAAATTTTATATAAGTGTTGAGATTTGATTGTGCCATGTGGAGGTAATGATTAAAATGATGTAAGAGTTTAAGTCAAATCAAATATGTGATTAAATATGGTGATTCCGTGTGTCTAAAAGTTAAAATTTAAATTAATTGATAAATTTGAGATATTTATAAATAGTTATCAAACATAGTGTAAATATAGTGTTGTCTTGTGTCTAAAATTTAAAATTTAAATTAATTGATAAATCGAGCCAAAATTTAAATGGTTGCCAAATATTGTTAAAATATATAATTTTTTTTAAAGGAATTAAAATATATAAAATTAACACACACTCATACAAAGCTTTCGAGTCTATTCTAGGCAACTTTACATAAATCAATAAATTTATTTATCAAATTAATATCAATTATATATTTTTTAAAAATAAATAAATAAATTTTTACACTTTTCAATAATATTTCTTTATATTCTCCTATAAAATAAACATATTAGAAACTTTAAAATCCCAAAAACAACCTTTTAAAGAAAATACAAGTATTTGTTTCAAAAAAAAAAAAAAAGGAAATACAGTTACTAAAGACATTATACAAGAGGTGTATATAAATTTTACACATAAAATATGTATAACAAATATCATTTCTCTTTCCGGGTGCGGGATGTTTGACTCTCGATATATTTTTATAATTTTTTATCCCAATTCTTGCTTCTCCATTGTTTGATTGATTTTTTGATTTTCATGTTCTTTTTATAAAAAGTACTTTCAAAACTTAGATCATGTGAACATATGAAATTTTTTTTATACTAGTAGAGTTAGGGATAGTAAAAAAAAATCTGATCCGCACTAAACCCAATGGATATCCACCCCAAACGGTAAGGATTTTGCCTGATCCGCGAATCGTGAGGCAATAATGGTTTAGATTTCTCGACTCGAGAAGTTTGCAGGTCAACAATGGATTGGGGTCAGTCTGTCCCGATCTGCCTTGCAAAAAATTAAAATAATAGAAAAATAAAAGAAACTTATTGAATGCTTTCTTGTTGTTTTTTTTTTTTTTAAGGAAAAAATTAATTATCATTCATCAACGAATCCTTCTCAACAATAGGTAACAACCAGAGGGAAATATTATTTAGGATAGAGGGAGTACAAAAATGACGAGAGTTTCCAGCTAATATGTGAGCCGCTTTATGAGCTTTGCGGCTAATATGTTCCACTTTGAAACCATTATTCCTACCCATAAGCTCCTTACAAACATTGATAATATGTTCCACTTTGAAACCATTATTCCTACCCATAAGCTCCTTACAAACATTGATAATAAGACCGAACTCTGAGATGTCGTTCTTCTTAACTAGAGCTCCTTATTAACAACCGGGGGGACACTATTTAGGATAGAGTGAGTACAAAAATAATGAGAGCTCTTTGTTGTTAATTGTTTGCTACTTGTCATTAAAATATTGATTGGTTTGAGTTGTGCAATTTTCTATAGTGTTATTGTATTGTTATGTGATTATTATTATTATTATTATTAGGTAATAATTATACACATATACTCCTCACAATATGAGTATGTTTAAACTTGTATTGTCAAATTCATCTTTGTAATATTTCAAAAAAATAAAAAAAGGTGCTCGTGGATCTCTACGCGGATTAGAAGCATATTTTAATTGGTCCTCGATCAACTTCACAATTTGTGGATCTTGGGGGCAATAATGGTTAAAAAAAAAATTTGCGGGACAATAACAAGTTTCCTTGATCCGCCCCAAATTCGCCCTGTTGCCACCACTAAATAGAGCCGATTTTCTTATAATATTAGTGATATGATATAATCCAATACCTAGATGAAATTAGAAAATGTTTCTACACAGACTAGGGGAAAAATGACTCTCAACTCTCAAGTTACATATTACCCAAAAAAATTCCATAAAAAAAAATGAAAAATTTTCGGACAAACATAAATTTTTATTTGGCGGTGGCAAAAATTTAGGTAGCAAAATTTTGTTCATTTTAATCAAAACAGATTTTTCACACGCTAACTTCAACCTAAATATTACTTTATTTAATGTTGCATTTTACAAATATGAACAACTTATTTACATAGCTAAATTAATTCATATATAAAGAAGGTTTTTTTTTTTTCATTATTTTTCCTCTTTTAATATCTACTGAGATATTGAAGTTGATTTCCATAATACTTAATTAAGTAGTAGAAATTTTGCAAATCCTATGTTGAATTTGGATACTTTTTCTTGTTTTATGTCAGGATTGAGTCATATATTAGATCTTTAAGATGGGAGGGCATTACATTTTATCTTTCTACTCCAAAATTATAGATTTTTCAAAAAAAAAAAAAAAAAGAACAGGAAGATTTTCAAAATTTTGGGTGGCCACTGACCCTTTTGACTCAATGTGGCTTCGTCGCTACCATAGCTCGTCGGTCCCCCTTTGCATCCATCCATGATCTAATAGAAGCATATGCTTCCTTGTTTATTTCACCACCTCATCTGCTAGTATTGCAGTATTATTAATTATAATGGTATTAGAAACTTTTTATGTGAACATAATACTAATGGCAAAAAGAGGAAGGTGTGGGTGGGTCAGGTCAACGTCCCCGCTACAAATGTGTAGTAAGTACGTGTGTTGTACGTCTTATATAAAAGAGATCGAAAAACTAAATGGCTTTTTGGTCTGGTTTTTGGCTTCTGAGTCTAATAAAACCAAAAACCGTTTACTTATATTAAAATTTAGTTTTGGTGCTACTTTTTTTTTTCTTAACCAAGATAGTCTGATTTTTTTTTAATAGTTTGGCTACTATTTTTCAACCTTAATGTTGTTTTTGCAATTTTATTATCCTTGCTTTTAATTCCATATTTTTTCTTTGATTTGTTATCATTTTTATGTTTAATAAAGTGTAACTTTATCAAATATAAAAACCAAAAATAAAAAAAAAATAATATGAAGATTGACATATCGGATGGAACCGAAACCATTCCTTTTCGAAAGTAATAAGTTCAAACCGAGACTGAAAAAGAACGCCCAGGCTAATCAATAATAATGATAGAAAAGTTTCATTTGATAAGGGGGCAAAAAAAAAGAACAGAAATGTAGTACGAACGTAAATCTCCAAGTATTGCTTTAACTTTATTTCGACTTATGAATTTGACAATGCACTACAGTTATGAAAAGAAATTATTCAATAGTGTGTCTTGTATAAAATCGAACCTATTCTTAAGTATGATCCAACTTTAAATATAGAACGCGAGAGATCGGAAGAGCACACGTCTTAATCAACAATGAGCACTTAAAAGTTCCAAAGTATAATGCTATATAGATGTCCCCATTGGACTTCATACTAATTAATATATTGTCTAACTTATTTTTGATTTCTCAAGAGAAAAATAACCTACAAAATTCATACAATCACCTCACATCAATTGTAAAATAAAAGAAATAGTATAAACCAATTATAACTTATAATTGATAATAGCGTGCTCGAAATATCAAATAACAAAGTTAGAAATCAAAGTTTTATAATCCAAGCGGTTCATCATTTTCGTAGTGTAATAGAAATTTAGCCAACACGTTAGCTTTTTCTTGTTCTTGCCTTCTCCCGATGAGAAGTTTTGCAACCCTTATCAACTCTTCATTATATGAGAACTCCAACCCTCAACAAACCCTCAAAGTTAAGGTAAATTCGTGTATAAGGTTTTCCTTGAAGCTGAAAACTAAAAAGGAAAATTTTCGCGCCTAGAACAATAATGATGCCATCGCACCATTTAAAAGGTGCTATCACATTGTTATCTCAAAGTATCAATGCATCCTAACCTCTGACGGATTTGTACTACGACACCAAGTTAGTGTAACCGTACCATGCACATTTACACTGCAAATTCCCAACATTTTGGTCTTGATCATTTACCGTACGGTACACATTTGTGAGTTAGAACTAGTAAAGAGCTAGAATAAACGAAATTAAAAACAAACGTAAAAATCCTACTAAAGACACATTATTTAAGGTATGTTGTTACATATATGTAAAGCACTCATCAATACAGTTGAATTAAATATATATATATATATATATTAAAGAAAATATGTGGAAATGTTAGATGTGCCATATATAGTGTTCTTCAATAACAAGTAATGTTAGAAAGTTTACTAGATATTCTTCACTTGAGCATTTCTATATATGTCATGTGAGCCAAAATTTTCAGCTTTCATGATTGTATTGGTGCATAACAATAAAATGATGCATGCCACTCCAATCAACACATCCTTTCCACATTTGGAATGATCAGTGTTAGTTATCCTCTTTCTTTCTCTTTCCCTTTACTCACCAAAGTTAACAATTGGACTTCCACATGAGATTTTTCTTTGCATTTTCCATCTAATTTTGTGCCATATCTTCATTATGTATATTCTAAATAAATTTATCATCATAAAGTATCATATTTAATTTCACATCATAATGATACATAGCATTATTTTGACAAAAATGTATTTACCCCGTGTTTATAAGTATAATGAATTAATTTTAATGACGATAAGAATTTTTAATTTTCATTTATTGCAACGTTCATGTTGTTAACATTCTTTGTCGAATAGTGATACGTATCTCTACTAGCTAGAGATCAATCTCTACGTCATGTGTGATGATCATATATTTATATTAATAATAAAGCCAATTAAATGTATTGATATGAGACCTTTTTCTTCTTTCTTTTTTTTTTTTAAATATCTTTTCATACCCTAATTAAGTGGAGTTTGATTTCTCATATAGATGAATAGTGTAAGTATCTTTTCGCATATCTGACTTTAATGTTGTGTTCAAAAATACGTGCAACACTTTTGTGGATAGTAAACGATTTTCCAGTTTGATGTGGTCTCTTCAAGTGGAGCGGTCAAATTTAGTTAACACTTATGGTCAACATTAAGTTTGATGTGGTCAATCCAACGGCTAGGAGAAAGCGATTATGACCTATAATCCAATCTTGCAATATCACACTTATCTTTTATTAGTTAATTATTATAAGAATAGTACTACCAGTAGTTATATGATTGCCTGTATGCCTTAAACGAATATCATTTGATTCGAAAGAGTTGTTTTTACTCGACCATGGAATGTGGTTTGAGAATCCCAGATCTGTTCCTTGTTCATCACGTCAGTGGCTGTGTGCTCTGGTTTTTTGACAGGCCATCCCAATTTTATTTTTATTTATTTTTTTGTTGTAGCTTTCTTAAAGCCTAATGGGAAATATTCTTTCTTATTATGAATAATAATATAATTTACATATTGAGACTAGCTTGCTTATAACAAGTCAAACAGAGACATTATTATATTAAGACATATAGAATTCACACATTAGGGTGATTATTCTCTTCATGCTTTTACATAAATTTTACACTCTCTGTGATTTGATTTCCTTTTGATTCTTGTGAGGGGTTGCTACGAACACTAGAGATAATCAAGAATAATAATTTATAAAAAGGAAAGAAGCGCGCGTTAATTCATAAGTGCTCTATTCATCATCTAATTTATTATACTATGACGGTTCACAATTTCGTAATACTATATATTTTAGATATTTTTTCATAGGTCCATATTAGCTCAATCAATTCAGAACTCATAAATGACATTTGTCTCACACTATCATATAATTAATATGACATTTCTCATTCATAGAAGACCCTGTAATTGTCATTCCTCTAGCTTTTAAATATTTATATATTTTTCACCTTAAAGAATAGACATAATCAACAAGTGGAAAATGTACACTTCAATCAAAAGAGTTTCATTACTGTATAGCTTTTCAGATTAAAAAAAATATCAAATGTTATTGGATAAAAGTGCTCACTATAGACTGAATGTGAGATCGGAAGAGCGTAAGACAAATCCATCGAAGATTTTGATGATTTTTCCAACATGCCACCACATGGGGTTCGAAATTAATTAATAAATTGAGAGCAACAAATAGCCAATCCGAATAATTCTCTCATTAACGTTTGCTCTATAAAATATATGTTGAAAACATAAATTATGCGTCATGCATTACGTCGCCTTTTACACTTCTCTACAAGCGCGTACGATATTTTTATAATAGAGACAAGTAAGTATACGAATGATGATCACTGTGCGTATATTTATCATGTAATTTTATATTTAATTACTATTATCTTTTATAAGGCATTGACTCAGAACCGGCCTTGAGGGTAAACGATCAAAACGGTTGCTTAAGGCCCCCAATCTATATATATATATTAATAAAATGAGAGGTACTGTGATACAGTTTGACCGCAATTTTCCCTCCCAAAATACTTCAAGTGGGGGCTTTTTGGTCATTTTGATTGGTTTGTGGTAGTCAATGCGGTAACTTTGATGTTTATCCCTTCTACTTTTTGGTTTTTAATTTTTGAATTATCTCATCTTCATAATTATATCTTATCTTTATAATTCTATGTTTAAGTTATCTTATCTTTATATTTTTAAATATTCCTTTTATTTCAATGTGAAAATAACAATCAAGAGCAGATTTATTCAAAGTTTTGAGAATTGACTATGATATCATCAGATCACATGGGTCTTGACGCACACAAATAAAGCTAATATAATTGATGTTTTTTATGAATTGAATACTTATATCATACAACAAAAATTAAAATAAAATATAACTATACTTGAAAAAAATAACTATTAATAATTAAGAATTTAAAAAAAATAAAATTAAAAAGGAAATAACTACCCCTCTATGTAGTCTTCTCCTTATACGATATCAAGTTTTTAATTTTTTTAGCACATGTGAGAATTTAATTTCTCAAATATTTATAATAAGTTAAATTATTTTAAATTATTATTCCCATGCATCACACAGGTGCATCACACAGGTGAAAGCAATTAACTCAATCTAGTTTTTCACTCGTGTGATGCACGGGAAGAATAATTTAAAATAATTTAACTTATTATAAATATTTGAGAAATTAGATTCTCACATGTGCTAAAAAAATTAAAAACTTGATATCGTAGATCGGAGAAGACTACATAGAGGGGTAGTTATTTTCTTTTTAATTTTATTTTTTTTAAATTCTTAATTATTAATAGTTATTTTTTTCAAGTATAGTTATATTTTATTTTAATTTTTATTGTATGATATAAGTATTCAATTTATAAAAAATATTAATTATATTAGCTTTATTTGTGTGCGTCAAGACCCATGTGATATGATGATATCATAGTCAATTCTCAAACCTTTGAATAAATCTGCTCTTGATTGTTGTTTTCACATTGAAATGAAAGGAATATTTAAAAATATAAAGATAAGATAATTTAAATATAGAATTATAAAGATAAGATAGAATTATGAAGATGAGATAATTTAAAAATTAAAAACCAAAAAGTAGAAGGGATAAATATCAAAGTTACCGCATTGGTTACCACAAACCAATCAAAATGACTAAAAAGCCCCCACTTGAAGCATTTTGGGCGGGAAAATTGCGGTCAAACTGTACCACAACACCTCTCATTTTATTAATATATAGATTACAATTCTTGTGATTTTTATTAAATTTCAAATATCAAATATTAAATTTGTAGTATAATTTTATATAAGAACAGGGCCTTCTTAATGTTTTAGTCTTTTTAAATGATAAAATATAATCAAACGTCTTACAAATTGACAAATATTAAAGCTTATTGAGATGAAAATTTCTTTGAATATTATTAAAACGTTTACTTATTTTGTTTATCTATTTAATATAAAATTTAAATATTCAAAGTTTAAACTGTTAAAATCGTGTTTAATCTAAAATATTTTTTTAAAAAGAGCCCTATTTATATTTCGCATAAGGCCCCCGGAATCTATGGGTCGGCCCTGCAATGACTTATAAAGAAAAATGTTAAAACATCATACATCTAAAACTATTATGATACCAAATTAACATATAATATGTGGCGTGATATTAGCTGCGCTGAGATGATATGATTTGAAGAGTGTATAATGATCTATTGACATTATATTACATCATGGTCCAATGCATTCAAACGTCTAGTGGTTGAACATTCCTATTCCACATGGTGTACTAATCATAGTCATTAGTGATAAATAATATTATTTGTTAGAAAAATGTTACAGGTTCTCATGTCTAACAAAAAATTTTAGAGTAGAGGAAGAATTTCATTGTAACAGAAATAAAAATGAAAGAAAAATATATATATAAAACTAGACTATAATTCTGATCCAACAGCGGCCATTGGGCAGTCTTCTTTTTCATTTATTGATCCGTGTAAAAGTGAGACTTGCATTGACTCACCTTGCGATACCCAAAATTTGATGCTAGATCATTCCCGGACTAATTTATAATAGTAGCTTGCCTTTTAATTGGAAAAGTTTATTTGTATGTAACATAGGATGCATCCACCAAATTTTGCCTAAATTAACTATAAAT
>CAVNYN010256050.1:0-23732 GCA_963692815.1 Nyctanthes arbor-tristis | reverse complement strand
TAAGGATTTCTTTCTACTGTCCGTGTTACCGCTTGACCTGCAAAAAGCTGGTAACCAGAGTGAATTTTTCCCCCTAGAAGTCATGGAAGACGTTTACTAAAAATCTAAAGGAATCACATTCCAAAAGAAATCGATTTCTAGATCTTGACCTCATAGGCAGTATGGTTTGAAAAGTGATTCTTGGTAACTAGGCAAGTAGATCAACTGGCACCAAGAATCACCTCAAAAACTTGTAAGTCATATGTTGAAGGTTTGATTCGTTGGGAACGGGATTCTCATTGAGAATTTAAAAAACTGTCTTAGCCCATACTTAACGGATAAAGTGGTGATTATTGATGTAATCACACCATTAATGATGGATATCAATAGTTGATGCTTTTTATTGATATGACAGACTATACTTCGAGTCTAATCAATTAAGTTTGGACAAAAATATCGAATCAAACAACAATCTATTTATCATTATAATGAGATTATTACATGCAGGAAGGACAATCTCGGTCTGTCACATTCCAAGGCTTTGGAGATTTTTGTCTAATTTCTATTTATTTAAAAGTTTAATGTTAAATCTACTTTACACATTCTTATCCTTATACATGAATTATCATTATTATTTTCTATACTTCTTATAGATGATAATAAAAAGAGAAGGATAAGAAGTTGTTTCTTATATTACAGAATAATAGTTTAAAAGGAAAAATGGAAAGCCAAGACCCATTTAGTCTAATGGCGACGCTCTTCCGATCTAATTATCAAACCCTTGATCAAGGGTTTGATTCCCTTCTCCTACAATCCCTTTGTAATGTCAAAAAGAAAGGGAAAGAAAGAAACGAGCAGTACCAAAATTCAAGTAATACCAAAACCAAACAATTCCTCAGATAGAACTAAACCAAACTAATGAAAATGTTTAAAGACTTCTCGAAAATTTTGTAATAAAACCTCTCGTTCCATGTGTATTTCAAATTCATGTGACGGACATCTATACAAACTATGGGATTAGAGGTTTTATAACAAAACTTTCAGTAAGTTTTTTAACACTACTGACCAAATTAAACTCAAAATGTGGTTCAACTCTAATTTTTAATGGAAAAGCCCAAAACCGGACGCCCAATCCTATTAGGCAATTTGGCAAAGATCTAACGTTACAATTCCTTTCCGCGTTTAATGTATTTTTGTCAAAATCAAGTAGAATTATCTATCTATTTCGTAAAGATTGATCAATCCAATTACAACCACCATAGCTTCACCTTTCGAGAATCTATTCATTCCTCGACATGTGAGAACGAATATTTTAATGATTTAAATAAGGCTCTCTATGCTAAGTTGCCAACAGACATACTCAAAAAGTAAAGCAAACACCATTAATTAATTAATGCTCATTAAATTAACACTCTCGAGCTACTAACAAATTAATGACATTTCTCAATTGAGAGTGTGAATTACAATTTTCCCCTGTGCACCTTAAACAAAAGTGCACATATGTTATGGCTCAAGAACTCTTTAGTCTCGGCCACCCGACTCGACTAAAACAAACGAGCCCATTGTTGTCCCGTACCTTTTCGACTGAAACCGTGAATCTTCAGTTTCAGTCTCGGTCGGATCGCGACACAATGCCCACATAAACATAAGAATCACAGTCACCAGTACTACTTTACTATAAGCAACAATGAACAGAGAGAGGAGATAAGTGAACTAATAGAAGAGGAAATGTAACTTTGTGATCTTTTCTTAGAGCTGGCCAAATGAGTGCGCAAGATATGCCAAGGTTCCAACCACTGGTGCATTTATATAAGTGGCGGGCTCTGATTGCTCGTAATCTGACCGTTGATCTGGGAAGTGATCGTGCTGATCTGGTCCGCCGACTATGGCACCCATCAAAATGTTGGGATTGGGGGACTGGGAATTCATTACATTGAAGCCTGCAGAACACTGGATTTTCCCTGGGTGTGAAGCTATGGAAGGAAGTGATGATCCCCTGTGATGGATCCTCAGCGGATATCTCGCGCCGTAGCCCACCATGAATGACATTTTCAAGGGATTATCTCCCAGCAAATAGTCCACCTGTCCACAGGACATTTCCGGATTATCCCAAGAGCAAGTGATTAACAAACAATTCAATCACAATACGGTCGACGGTGCGATCCTGAATGGAATTATACCTGTCTTTTGGCAAGTGTTCTAAGCTTCTTTGGTGTGACAATGGCTCCACCACACTTAACCACCATGTGGGCAGAGGTCAAGTACTTGGCATAAGTGACCAGAAGAAAAGAAGTGGAAGTTACATACTGCATATTACTGTCATTCATCTTGAACAAAAGCCCACCTGGTAGCATTCCCCCATTAGTTAAAATCCAGTCTTTATGTTATGTTTGGTACACAGAACTAGACATATCTTAAAAGTATGATAAAGTGCGGGACGAACCGGGGGTGTATTGAGCCGAAGAGTAAGGGGTGCCGGGAATTAGAGAACAAATGTAATTATCAGCATGACTTTTGTAGTCATGGAGGGACTGAAACTTTTGGACAAGAAATGCCTGCAAAATTGCAAAATAAATGTACTGTACATATGAGTTGAATTATCATAGAAAAAATGGGATTAACTAAAAATTACTTATTCAGAATGTGACCTTTGAAAGAAGGATTCTAGCCCCAACATGCTTGTTATCCCACCCAAATGTATTGTCAGATTCATCAGCCCCAAGAGTCTGTCCATTGGCTTGAATATAGTGAAGGTATGTTGGGTTCCTGGTGGCCTTATGTAACCAAGCAGCAGCCCACAACAGCTCATCCTTAAAATACATCAAATTATGACCATTGCTCCTCAATATACAAGAAGACATGTATCTAAAGAAACTAGGATGGAACGGGTAACTTGGGAAGATAGATTTAAACACTATAATCTAGTATTCTTTAGATCAATAGCAAATAGAGAAGGAAGCAAAATGTTTCACCTGATACCCAGAAAAATCACAGTAGTAAGGGCACACATATTGCTTCAGGCCATTGCTGTATAAACCTCTATACTTATCAGCAAACTCAAACACCTAAAAACCCAACAAATCCGCTGAGTTCCTGACATAGAAAAGAATCTTTATTTGTGCAATTAATTGGGCAATGAAGCGAAATAATTAATACCCCAATGGCCCTTCTGGCAAGGAGCTTGGAGTAAGTGGGGTCACTTCTTCTGAAGACTAAGGAAGCTGCCGCAAGAGCTGCAGCCGTTTCAGCTGCAACCTCAGTACCTGGTGTGTTTTTGTCTATCTTCAACACACTTCTTGGTGTGTCCATATCCTCAGGTCTCTCCCAGCAAGCATGGTCCTTCCCTGCATCCCCTACCTGGAAATATCACACAAACATGAAGTAAAAAAACACATGGGAGTTTATAGAGAGAAGGAATAAAGAGATATAAGAACCTGAACATAAATAGTGTCAGGGTGAGCAGTGGCTTTGAGAAGATAATCAGTAGCCCAGCGAATGGCTTCCTTTGCGTTCTGTAACTCTCCTTTCATAAGCCCACCAAACTCAATAACACTCCAAGAAAGCATTGTGGCAGTGAATGCCATTGGAAAACCAAACTTCACATTATCCCCTGCATCATAATACCCACCCACCAAATCGACCTGCGTAGCCATTTAAACACAAAAATAAGCAAAATCCAGTTCAAAACCAGCCAAAACATTGCGAAAAATGATAGCTTTTTCTTTTTGTTAATACATGAGCAGCAAAGCCATCTGAAAGCCCAGAGTTTCTCCTCCAAGAAATCCTCTGGTTTGGAGGAAGTCTCCCGGATCTCTGTCCTTCGAAGAACATAATAGCTTTGGTGAGCGCATCTCTGTAGTTATGAGAGGCAATGTGGGGGTGCCGGCGGTGGCGGACAACGTAGCGTTTGGCGGCGCCACCCAGAAATTGAGAAGAAAGCAGAACAAGAAAAATCACTGTAGAATAGGCGGGAGAAGGAGCCATTTTTTTTTTATGCTGGTCTACACAAAACCCTAACCAACCAACCAACGGGCAAGTATTTGCAGGGCAAATGAGAGACTCTGCTCTATTTAAAGCAAAAGCTGAGTCTTTAACTTCTTGCTCAGTTACAAATTACAATGATTCTTCTTCCATGGCTAAACTTCCTTTTTCCTTTAAAAAAATTTACTGATTCAATTTTACCTTTTTTCTTTATTTGGGGGGCATTTATTACCTGTATTAAATAGATTACCATACCCGCCTCTGAGAAAACGTTTTGTCAATTCGGAACCCTCCCCCCCCTTCAACGGTAACCATGAGTGCGACTTGTCACGTGAAAACTTGAATCCGAATAACTTTTGTATAGGCATGACTTTGATTTGGAGATGTCTAGGGCTCTCAGAATAGTCTAGTGAAATAATTTAGCTAAAATATATAGTGAGTCTCTTTTATAAAGTTTTGTTAAAAAATTTATCATGTAACATGTATAAATACATGTCATGTGGATTTAAAATATACATAATTTATTTGAAATACAGGTAGTGTGGATCCGGAAAGTTTTTGAAAATTTTCTTCGCAAGCAAACAAGAAATTTTCAAAAACTTTTAGAAGGTTTTGTGACAAAATTTCCCATTCTATGTGGTGTATACGGATGCACGTCAAATAGAGGGAGAATTTTTTCAAGTTTTTCAATAGTACTGGCCACTTTTGCTTCATTTTCGAACTTTACATGATTTAAAATACATGTCACGTGGATTTAAAATATACATGATTTATTTGAAATACACGTAGTGTGGATCTGGAAAGTTTTTGAAAATTTTCTTCGCAAGCAAACAAGAAATTTTCAAAAACTTTTAGAAGGTTTTGTGAGAAATTTTCCCATTCTATGTGGTGTATACGGATGCACGTCAAATAGAGGGAGAATTTTTACAAGTTTTTCAACAGTACTGGCCACTTTTGCTTCATTTTCGAACTTTACGTGTAATTAGACGAATTTTAATTGCTTGTCATTATTATTATTTTTTAGCATGACCATGTGTCATGACTTATAATTTTTATTAAACTTTCCTTTAGAATTCTTTTTTTTTTTTTAAATCTTTGGGGAGAAAACATGTTATTCATTCAATTAATGACCCCAAAAACAGGGACAGAAAAATAGGTATACAATCGTCCATAATTGAGTTCCGGGCCCAGCTAAAGCAAAGGATGCAAGTGCATAAGCCAATCTATTCTGTTCATGAGGGATATTTTTACATAAGCCACACCTTCTATCAACAAGAAGAAAGCGGAACTTTATAGTGACGGATTTACAGGGTTTTGCTTTTTTCTTTCTATTACAATTAGAAAGTTTTTTAACACCAAATGTCTAGTGTCATAACAATATTAAAATCTATGTGACGTATGATCAATATATCACTACCCATCTCCCAAATCATATTAGTGATAACACTAGACGTTGGTAGTTGAAAGTTTTTACCATGATATTGTTAGGTTAAAACTCAAGGGTCAATACAACTTAGATCAAATTTCAGGTTACATAATACATGTTTGAATCAAAATTATCATATAACGGAGGTTCCAACATCCATTCAGTTACAGCATCTTTGAGAGGTCCCGTCCCATGTGATTGTGTGGATAGATGACACGTGAATTTCTAAATTTCTGTACCCTTCATCTACGTATCTACATGAGACCTAGAGATGGCAAGCGGTGAGTACGGGTCGGTCCCGCCCCGTTTATAATTCCCCATCCCATCCCCATTTACTGCGGAATGAGTACGGAATTGGGACGGGGATGGTCGGGTCAGCGATGCCATTCATCTGGGTTTAATCAACTAGTACATGGTAAAACCCCCTGATAAATGGTAACATATGAATATAAAAAAAAAAAAATTAACCAAAAAAGAGTAACAACCCCGATAAATAGTAACAAAATAATTTTAAAAAAAGAGATAAAATATCAACTAGGGTTTCAACTGTCAAGTGTAAGAATTAGAAAAAAAATTTAAAACACAAATCCAATTGCTGAAACTTTTCCTGAGGGGACGCCACTTGCAGACGCTACAGCACCAGCCTGAGACCCCACTGCTGCAGCATCTGAGATGCTGGAATAGTAATAGCCGCAGCTTCTGCTGCCAACGACTACCGCCAACAGTCACGACAGAAGCTCAGTAGTTGTGGGCAATCACTGGCAAAAGCGCGAAGGTGGAAGGTAGTCGCGGTCGTTGGCAATAGCTGGCAGCAGCGGTAGCAGCAGTGGTCGCAGCCGCTGCTACCAGCAACTACTGCCAATAGTCGCGGCTGCATGGTGGTTGTGGGAAGTGCAGCGGATGGTGGGGCGGATTATGGTGGTGGTGGTGGAACGGCAGCTCGGGCAGGCGACAGCAACAGCGGCTACTTAGTTACTAGCAGCTCATATTATATGTATATATACACACACATGGAGATATTTATATATACATATATAATCTAGGTATAAATAAATAAATCAATATTAAAATTAATTTTAATGATTTATTAAAATAATCTATATATCTTATCTATCTTATATATTAAAATATAATAGTGGCCATATATAAATTTTCCCGCTAAAATCACTATCCTACTTCTATATCTCTTTCTTTATTTTTTATATATTTTATTTTGATAGTATATATATAATATACACATTTTCAACTAATTAAGCCTCAAATTGATCTCTAATGTCTTATATATATGTTTTTATTTTATACACATATACATAATAAAAGCTATATCTTAAGTTTGGATTTTTGACTTGAGATAATTTTCAAAAAAATAAAATAAAATAAAATAATAAATAAATATAATAAATAAATATATGTATATATGTATGATATATCTACTCTCCCGCTTATATATATACACTTTTATTTTATATGTTTTTAATTTTATATACATTCTCATATTAATATATACTAGATTCCCACCAGTGCGTTACACGGGAAGAATACATATCAAATTATTTTAAAAAAATAAATAATATCAAATTTTATAAATATTTTTGTACAGTGAAAATTTATAATGTTACATCACACAATAAGGAATAATTAATTTTTAAAATCAATCAAACAATAATGTAATTTTTTCTTATCATCTTAAAATAACTATAGTTTAAAACAAATTTTAACCAGATTGTTATCATTCGTGCAAATAAATATCATTTTATTTTTTACACTAATTTAGATAAATTACACTGTATGAAATAATTGGTAATTGGGCAGTGTCATATACTCTGAAAATATTTATTATTCGAAACCAACAAAGTCAGATAGTATGAAGATTATACTGAGAAATATGTTTAATTTCTAATAATTATAAACTACAAATTTAAAAATATGTTAGACAATTATATAATCAAATTTATCTATAATTTAAATAATTAAATGATGATAATTATCTAATAGTTATTAAATTTAATAGTGAATATTATTTCAAAATAATAAATGGATAACGCAAAAGTGAATAAAAAAATTTTTAAAAAATAAAAAAATTCAAAATACCACACAGATTACCGCAATATGAAACAAAATGTCTAAAATTGCAGTATTAAAAGAGTTTTTAGAGGGAAAATTGCGGTACAAAGGTAGTGCAGCTCTTTTTATTTAATTAATATATAGATTATATATATTATATATACGTATATAAATTTAGGTTTGAAGTTAATCTTCAATCTCATATTTTTTTCATACATATATATGCTCTCTGTGTGTGTATAAACACAAATTCCGAATTAAGCTGCAAATTAATCTCTAATTTTTTTCTGTTTGTTATCTATTGATGTTTGGTATATCTATTCTCTTAGTTTTTAGGCTAATCTTCAAAGATTTTACATTTTTTCAAAATTCTAACAGTCCATATATAAATTTCAAGTATTGGGTTTGAAACTTTCTTTTCATTTCAATTAAATGTCTACTCATGAGATTGATAGCGTAATAATAATAAAGAAGTAAAATTATATAAGTTTCAAAACTTTTGCTTTAATTCAATTCAATATAATAAACCAAATGTCAAAAAATATATGGCTATATATTTGCTACATTATTTAATTTATTATTATTTTGTGAGAACCTATATATTGATAAAAATTTAAGTTGAGAGAACACAATAGTAATAATATTTAATGATGATGATCAAGAATAAAAAATAAAAAATTCTTTTAATTTTCTTAGAGTGGAAAGTGGCTAAAAAGTAATGTAAAAGGTAAACCATATAGAATTTTTCTTTTGTTGTAATATTACTTCCTTTGAGTCTTTTGTAATATGAGGGTGTGTACTTTAAATTTTTTTAGAATAAATTTAGTGAATAGCGATTTCTTTGGTGAATGTATAACACTATATAAGGAGATACGAAAACTATTTTTTAATTATATGTAATAGAGAATGAATATGGTAAAGAATTCATTCTAATATATAAATACCATTCACACTCCAAATTTGTTCTTAGAGTTCTTGTACTGATACTTATTAAACAAAGATATAGGTGTAGAGCAATTTTAGAGTTATATAAATTTTGTATGCTCTCTTTTCCATAATTTTTTGGTTTTCATATTCAATGTGAAATTAAATTTATATTAAAAAATTCCTTATTAATTCTCAATTTTTTTAGTTAATAATATTGTTCTATGAATGATAATTTAATTAATTTTGTAGCAAGTGAAAGAATTGTACGCAATAAAATTGCGATTATGTAGTTCTTCAAATAATCACTTTTTTAACTAATTATTCTATTCCGTGCAATGCACGAGTACCCAACTAGTATACTTAAAGAGAGGAAAGTTTCCTCTCTTTATTTTCCCGCCTAAAGTCATCTTCTAATTTTGTGACTGATCTTGGCCCATTATTTTATCCAAATTATCTCAGATTTTGATTTTTTTCTTTTTTAATTATTTTTATGTCATAGTAATTAATTAATTAATTACTAGGATTTAACATTTCCCTTTTCATTGTGTAGACATTTTATTTCTAAATAGTTGTCTCCATCGAATCCTTGATTTGATTCCCTCCAAATCACGAACGTGCTGTCTAAGCCTTTACATTCTTACATCGATTTGGCCTTCGAAAAAAGACCTTAGCTTTCTTCTTGCGTCGATTTGGATGGTAGATCATCAGCATTTCTGAAAAACGACCTATGTTCGGCTACAGTGGCTACCGGCTGCCGTGGTGTTCTCTCTTTTCGATTGCTGTACATCATACGGGTTTAGAGATCTGTCTTGGGTAAGAGCCCTTTCCTTCAATGCCTCATATGTTTCCATTTGTACTTGGAGTCTGTAATCGAAGATTTGGGCCAATCTTTGCTAATAGTAGATTTTGCGAAATATTTCGCTATTGAAGGTAAGTTACATATAATTATCTTTTTATCTATTAATATATCTACAGTCTAAGATATATTTTAGCTGATTTGAAAATTGCCCTAATTTTATCTAACCCTAATTTGACATTTTAGTAATTTTGTATTCTGATTTTAATATCACAAGATAATTTGCCATTGATCTTAACTTATGGTAAGTTGAATAGATTATGCTTTTTAAAATTCCTAACTGCTCAGTGTATTTTGGGCTGATCTTGGAATTCAAAGTATGTTGCCCTGTCTATTCGGCTAACTTTGGTAAATTACTCCGGGAAGTTCGTCCAAGCAATAGCTCTAATTGATTTGTGAATCTTTTTTAGAGCCCACCTTCTCTCTACTTCCTTTCTACTTCTATTTAATAGCTTCACCAAGGTATATGATATTAATAATTCTCTAGAAGATCAACCTTTAAAGCTCTAAAACACTCTCTGTGTTATTACACCTATATATTTTTTTTATTTTTTGTTAATCAACTGAAAATGGCTCCCGAGTAGATTAAAACTCGATGAGTTTACAACGAAGTTGCTAAAAAATACGGCCTTTCTTTTGCGGGTGGCAAGGAAGTGGACCATCCCGTTCCAGAATAAGGAACTGGGCATTCGGGTAGTGAGTTGGTATTCATGGATCAAGAGGTACTGTTTTTATTGTTTAATTATTGAGTGGATATGGATTAGTTCCAATTATAATGTTTTGCATGCCTCTTAGTTGTCCATGTAAGTTGATTTTTGTATCTTCAGATATGGGTATTATGTTGCAATATCTTTCAGCATACTGACCATGCATTGAGCAATTATTGATGAATTTATTTAAGTATGATCAGATTCATTAGATTTTATCATGTTGTTCTAATGAATGATTTTAATATCAATGGTTGATGCATTGCAATCATGGTCTTGGTTATTAAACATATATTATTAAACGTGTATGTTGAGTTGATGATGTGGACGCCTATTAGCATGTACATGAGACTTTAACTTTGGAGCTTCATATATTTCAATGTGTCTCTTTATCTCATGCCATATTGGTGTAGGATATTATTGTTACTAATTGAGTCTTATCACTCTTGTTTAATTCTACCATCTAAATCAATATATATTCATGGTTATCTTGAATTTGCTCATTCATGTTGTCCACGGCCTTTTTTCCTAAAGTTGTTGACTGTCCTCATCTTTGAGTTGTTATATACTTATTTACTAATCAGTGTGATCATGTTTATAATCATGAATATGCTGAGGTTGCTGATGATATATATTTTCTATAATTCTATGTTGGTGCTGTGCATGCCTGGATTGGTTTATGCATGTGACCTAATTTTGAAACTTCATATATTTCAATGTCTCATTATCTCATACCAAATAGGTTTAGAGAATTACTGTTTTTAATTGAGTTTTGTCACTGTTGTTTAATATTGCTCTCAAATTCAATAGGTATTCATGGTTATCTTGAATTTGTTGTCCACGACATGTTTTCTGAAGTTTATAACTTTCTTCATCTTTGTTGCTATACCTTTATTTTCTTATCAGTGTAATCCTATTTATAATCATGTATTTGCTGGGGTTGTTGGGCTTGCTGATTTTGTATATTTTCTGTGCTTCTGTGCTGGATATATAATTTACTGTGATTCATGTAATGGATTGTGAGTTCAATCCAATTTTGTGATTTACATATGAATGGTTTGTTCACATGTTTAGCCAGTTGCAGTTTGCAGTGTAAATGCCATCAATATGTAAGTAGATCAGTTTTGATTTGTTATTCGTAAAAAGTCTTTTTTCTTACAAATGTTAACCACCGGTCATCTTTGCTGAATATTGATGTCTTTTTGTACTGACTTTGTTATGTTTAAATTATAGGAAGTCCGAATTCAAGCAACCATTACTCAACAATACATTCCCCAGTTTGAGGAGCAGCTCGAAGAGGGTGGTTTGTATGCTATGATGCATTTCACAATAAAAGAAAATGCAGGCCAATGGAAGCCCTCCTCTCATCCCTGCAGATTCTTTTTCAATGACATGACCAAGGTTAAGGCCGAGCGTAATGACGAGCACCCCATCTTTCCTCTTACTGTATACAGATTCACCTCCTTTGTTGAAGTGCATAATTCTCCAGATGTTGATGGCCCAGACTTGATTGGTAATGTCTTATCCCATATTTGTTATTCTAAGCTTACTAATTAGTTATACAATCTAATTGATATGTACTGTCTAAATGTCCTATGACTTATTATTTCCTGATTCTGTAATTCTTTTGTTAACACAGACATAATTGGCGCATATAATCCGGGAGATGGAGTAAAAAAAACTGTCCTTGGTGGAGGGCAGTTCCACTTGGTGTAATTTCAATGGGATGTAGCGGTCTTACACTATTTTCCTATCATGTGAGTACACCTCTATTTTTTCTTATAACGATGACATTCAATTACTAATTGCTCTATACTTATTTAATCTTTTGTTTACTTTATGCAGTTTGTCTTCTGCGTCGCCATTAATTTCAATGTGAACCACTTATATTATTTTACTGTTTATCGAGCTCTATACATAACGTGTCAATTAAAATTCTGATGT
Organism: Nyctanthes arbor-tristis; assembly: GCA_963692815.1. NCBI lineage: Eukaryota > Viridiplantae > Streptophyta > Magnoliopsida > Lamiales > Oleaceae > Nyctanthes > Nyctanthes arbor-tristis. Next base: position 11,848 of record CAVNYN010256050.1, on the reverse strand, counting down.
ATGTGAATTATCTGAACTAATTCCATAACATGTAGTCCTGTACTAATTATTATTAGATTTGGGTTTTCCCTTTAAAATTCATGTATGCTTATAGTTGAACACGAAATGATTAGTTTTGCGCTAACCCACAAGAGTGCATTGTGTATCTAAATTGTAACATCTTAACTTTCTACAATCAAACCGCTTAAAAAATAATAAAATGTATGGGAGGAATATTTTTTAGACAATAGTGATTACTATTCATCAAATATTTACTTTATTTGGATGAGACCTCCCGTGCAACGCACCGGTAAGATCCCTAGTATATAATTAATTAAAAAATGAAAATTGTATATAAAAACAATGGTATAAAAGCAATGCAATGGAGCATAATTGCTAATAGTTTGACATCATTGTGTATAAATGATATAACTAATAAAAAGGAGGTATATGGGGGTATAATGTTTTTTTTTTCTTTTTTTGATATTGAAAGGGCGTATAATGTTTAATTTCCTCTACATAAAACATCCTATTCATAGAAAATTAATAAACTAAACATCGCCTAACTTATGGCTTGTCCAGAATCATTGAATGGCTCTTTTGGTGAAGACGCATGATTTATTTATATATAATAGACCTAATTAACTTCGCTCAGAGTGACTTTCCCAAAAAAAAAAAAAAAAGAAAAGAAACCTTCGCTCAGAGTGAATTCAGATGTTTCCACCTTTCTGGGTGATTCCTCCTAGATTTTTGGAATTATTATATAGCTGTCTTTCTCAAAACCAAATTAAGTGCTCACCAGTTTTATGTTTTATACTATAATTTGTTGTTTTTAGTTGTTTGAAATGGGAATTGCTTCCGAAACTGAGTAGTGTTCCTTTTTTTTTTTGCTTTTTCTTTTCTTTTTTTTTCCTCCAATGGATCTCTAAAATGGGCTTGTTGGTAGAATGCTTGTTGGCAAAACAAAATAAAATTAGTTAAAATTTAAACGGGGCGGGTACGTGTTGGGATCAGGTCGAGATGGCGATCTCTGTTCCCGCCCCCATCCCCAGTTAATTTAGGAAATCTCCACCCTATTCGAACTGGTTTCTTGTCGGGTTCGGATATTCCCCACCCCTTTGCTATCCATTGAGAGGGGAGGTTCTTGAATTCAGTTCCCACATAACTGGAACTGGATTGAACAAGAGGCATCAAAATCATGGTTGAAAGGAGTAAAAAAGAGTAATAGAAATGTATGTGATTCATAAGAATGGTGTCGGGCAAAAGACATGAAGGGGAGGATGGGCATGCTCGTTTATTCAGTACTTTGAGTTTGTCAAAAAGTGCCAAAAAAAGGCCCATAAGCATGTGGAGTTCTGCACTTCAATCAGGAACCCGTATCAATAATAATGTATCGAAATGTCTGAATCGAATGACTCAAGTCTGAAATGAAGATAATAATAATTTACTTCAAAGTGTGATGGCTTTCGAACATGGACAAAATTACTTTGTTTTTTTTCTTTTTTTTTTTTTCTTTTAAAGAAGATAAACAGGGTATGACATTAATTTGATTATTTCTTGAGATGGACATACACCACACAAATCTTTCTAACACCTTTTCAGTTATAATTCTGTTTCCACTTTGAAATAATGGAACACTAACATGGCATTAGCTAGTTTATTATTAGCAGATACATAAATGAAATGAGTGGTGGATAAATGTTATTAGTAACTTACAAAATAATATCACAAATTTCAAATCTAACGATAGAAATTGCTAGATCGGAAATAAAAGTTTCAGTAAGCCTGGTCGTGTTTTTCTAGAAGTTTTCTAATGAGTACGCACCTTGTGATCACCTCTCACAAGAAGTGGGGTTTTATGGGACCACTTTGGGCTCTACATTTTTCTTCAGAGGCGCTCATATGAGCACAGTGACCATGTGAAAAAAGCAACACGGAGTTTTTCTCACCTAAGCATCTTGCTCGTTTGTTTGAATTACTCCTCCCATAGGCCATAAGTTGGGGTGCCCCGGCATGCAATAAGCCATGCATTCTTGTGTGGAGTGCTTATTTTAACTATTGAGCATGGTGCTCGCGTGAAAATTCTCATAATAAAACATATGCAAATGAGTTAACCATTCGTTTCTATTTTTTTAAAAATAAAAATTGTCAAAACAATAACATTTACATATATTCTTATATAGGATTTACGTACTATATAAATCTTCGCCTTCATATCAATAAGCAAACCACGTATTAGTTTCGAAAGAAATAATGCCTCTTCTCTAAAATTGGAAATCAGAGGGGTTCGAATAGTGCTCAAGTAGTTAAGATACTTGCATTCCGGGTCGAAGGAGATGAGTTCGAATCAAACATGTTTTTCTGCAAATTTCCCCTCCTCCTCTATATCCCTCTAGAGATCTCTGAAAGGTTACGAATATTTCTTCATTTATAATCAAAAAATGCCAAGTAGAGCGAAGATGTGGTTCATAAACAAGGGGGGAAAGGCAAAATAATGCCTTGTAAAAAAAGTATTCTAAAATAATTGTATTGCATATGCTAAAAGTTAGTTAATAATTGGTAGAAAGTCATTATTAAATTTCAGTTTTGTCGATCTTTTTTCTTGACTCTTGCATCTATGCCATGTTCTTCTGAAGTTAGACACATGCAAATATGCATTTCTAGCCTTTATTGTCAAAATGATTTCCCGTTAGGCGTTTGACGGGATTATCTTGTTAAACACACACTTGACTGAAAGATTATTGGACGAATACCTTTCTCACCATGTTTGTAATTTGTGTCACTGCTAACTTGTACGATAGATATCGTGTTCCCAAGGCTGGCCAGCTTCAACCTGGCAATGTAGTATCGTTGTGTTTGATTATCATAATGTGTTCTATTACAATATGTATAAAATTTAAAAGTATGACAAAATTATTGTGAATATTTGAAAATTTCTTTAAGCGGCACGTTTGCATGGAATTTAATTAGCTTCTATCTTTATCGTAAATCAATATCTCTATATATAGAGATATTGATTTACGATAAAGATAGAAGCTAATTAAATTCCAGGCAAACGTGCCGCTTAAAGAATATCTCTAATATATATATATATATATTGGCACAATTGCAATTTTATTTCATGCAATTGTAAAATGTTTTCCGCCCAAAACACTTATTCGGCACTATTTCTCAATTGGCTGACACTATTTCACATGCTATCTCAAATCCACGATATGTGAATCTTAATTTTTCTCAACCTATCAATCTGTAATTAATATCTATCTTTTAGAGAATGCACAAAAATTTTGGCACAATTGCAATTTTATCTTGCACAATTGCAAAATGTTTCTCGCCTAAAACACTTATTTGACACCATTTCACACGCTATCTCAAATCCACAATATTTGAGGCCTAGTTTTTCTCCATCTATCAATCTGTAATTAGTATCTATATATTAGAGAATGTACATATATTCCAAATTCTTATCTCAGAAGAAATTCTAATATACTAGAGAATGCACCTTCTTCATTTTTATTTTCTTTTTTTAAGACTAATTATTCTCAACAGAAATTTTGTTTTGTCTACACGCATGCATATTGTTATGCCTACGTGCATATGTGTACCCTCATTTCTTGCATTAAATTCGAGCTTTTAACAGTAACTAAAGTTGGTAAGTTTCGTCTAACATCAGAAATGAAATTGAGAAATGAAGATACTCTCACAATTTCTTGAATTTTTAATATTTCAAACATTCATAAGCAACCTAATTATTTTCAAAATTTACATTGTTCACCGGTTGCTTGATATATAAAAATATCTTTTCAATTATCCACATTAAAAACACTCAGTTTCCTTAAATAAATAAATACAACTACACTATATAAAATTAAATAAATATATATATAACTTTTAGTATAAAAATAAATAAAAATGATGTGATGGAGTTATAAGTCCATAACAAGCTTATTTTATTTTATTATTATGAGTGATTGAGTTTAAAACTGATTTTGAGATATAACTTTTTTAGAACTTATCTACATAATAGTGGAATGAGTCATCTTTACTCTAGACCAGTCATTGAGTAGCACTATTTGCCTCATATCCACCCACAAACACGGTTAATCAAAGCATGATAGACTATTATAAACAATCATTGTTTGTCTGCCTTTGCGTTTATATTATCAGGTAAAATTTTATGAGGAGTTGATTCTTGTGACAATGTTTTTATAATTTAGGAGGGATAATTTTAGCTAGAACTACTTAGTGCATTTGTAATATTATATATATATATATATATAGCAATAGACATTTTCAGATGTCATGAAACAGAGAGAAAACATGTTTTCTTTCAAGATGGGTAGCAGAATACGATGAAAAAAGTTGCTTCTACATGTTTCAAGATGTAACTGGGGACAAATTTCTTACTGGATTTATGCTATAGGCAAATTTAGATACAATAGCTAGTTACATGTACCAAAAAAAAAAAAAAATCCATATAATATGCTTCAAAATTTACCAGTGGATATTGCTTTTGGTTAGCTAGAGAAAGTATTTGCACTAAGTACCTCAATCTTTTGTATTTAGTTTCTAGTTTTAAAAAGTTTTTATATGTGAAATCCTATTATTTTGGTATGATATTGCTTTCCCATTATTGTCTAGCTTAGCTATTCTACTTAATGTTTTTTGGTCTTGTGGCTTTCTACATGAGCTGTGAATGATGCCATAATTAATCTATACAAATGAGCCCTTCAAATACATGAGGGCTCTAGGCACATGGAACTCAATGATGGAGCAATGACGAGAAAAGACTTGGTCATGTCCAACCGAGATGGTAATTACATTAACTAATTTTCACTCATGAATTTTGAAATATACTGAATGAGTAGGCTAAAGCAGAGCTGATTGTTACTGTTGAGAAGTAGCCTCAGAAGCCCAAGAATGTTGCTGTCGTGATTGCCTATTTTGGGGTTTGCATTATGAAAACAGACCAATTTCCTTACAATTGTACTTGTGGAGTCAAACCCAATGTTGTTAAAATCGCGAGTTGAATCGTTGAATTGTACGATTCTACGATCCAACTTACCTAAAATGATTCAAATTGGACAAAAAATTGCATCCAAGAAAAATCATATAGAATCGTTTACAAATCGTTGAGACTAGGACAGAATTGCACGATTCCATCCGATTCAAACGATTCATGACGGCGTGTCCGGAAATCAAAGAAATGACGGAGGAAGATCTGGTTACTGGGGTATAAGGCAACAGGCAGTCGGACGAGACGAAGAAGAAGTCGCCGTCTTTGATTTAAGGCAACAAGTGATCGGAAGAATGCTGAACGCTGAAAGAAAATACCAAGGTTGACCAATTCCCAACCGCAAATGGCCAAAATCACCAAACCCTTGCATCCTGTCAAAGTCGTAAAGAAGAAGAAGTCGTAAAGAAGAAGAAGTCGCCATTGAGTTGCCCTACTTTGCTGAGATGTTTCTTTAACTTGTATAAAAGGTGCAATTTTTGTAATTTTGGGCTGGGCCGTAGGTATCCATTCCAATTTCCCATTGCCAATTTAATATTTTTTTTTTCTAAAAAAAGGGCCATTTTGTAATTGCCTCAGACTTCGACTTCTTAATTACATAATTTCAATTATGTGTTTAATTTTTTAATTGGGTATTTTACTATATATTTACTTTTTATTGAATCATTTGAACTTAATATTGGGTGTTATTGTTCACTAATTATTAATCACAAATTTTAAATTAATTTTTAGTAAAATCTTACGATTTACGATTTGATCTGTAGATCCGATTTGTGAAATTCCTCACCGATTTGACCTAAAAATACAATTTTAATAGCCTTGGTCAAACCTAAAATTTCCCAAAATAATTGACACTAAAATGTTTTGAAATATTAATTAAAAATTGACAATATTCATTCATTTGATGATGTTATAAGTTGTATATGTCAAGGAGTTACATTGTGTAATGAAGTCTTGAGATGACGATTTCCATGATGAATTAAATTTTGTTTTGAATTTCTTAGTTGATTTTTTTGGTGCAACCATTTAGTTGATTTTTTTTTTTTTGGTTGAACATAGTTACCAATGAAGTGTATTTTAATTACTTTTTCTAATTGTACATAATAAGCACATATGTTTGCTCATTATACACATTAGTTTGTTATTACATACTATTTACCACCGTACAATCTATATTACATTCATGCAAGTTATAGTTTTTATACATATTATTTTAAGTCATCAAGCATTTAAAAAACAATTACACTACTTTTGATGTATGATTTTTTCACTGAATTTCTACTCGTGCATCATACGTCGCACGTGTCAAAAATCTAGTTCTTCATAATAGGGCCGGCCCATAGATTCGAGGGCTTTATGTGAAATTTAAATGGGTGCCCTTTTAAAAAAAATTTAGATTAAACACGATTTTAACGGTTTAGACTTTGAATATTTAAATCTTATATTAAATAGATAAGCAAAATAAGTAAACGTTTTAATAATATTTAAATAAATTTTCATCTCAATATGCTTTAATATTTGTCAACTTGTAAGACGTTTGATTATATTTTATCATTTAAAAATACTAAAACATTAAGAAGGCCCTATTCTTATATAAAATTATACTACAAATTTAATATTTGGTATTTAAAATTTAATAAAAATTATATGAATTGTAACTATTATTAAACATAAAAAATGAGAATTTAAATTAGCCCCTTAAAAAAAGAAAATCAAATTTGTAGATATAAATATTTGAACCTTTAACCTATAATTAAATATAGAGACTAAAATGTATAGCTTTTACCACTAGGCTACTAAACAATTTATAATAAAATTGTCTAAGTATTATTTTTATTCTATATTTTAGACATATATTTCAAAAAACTTGACTATAAATTTTTTAAAGCGTTCGAACTGGGGGCCCTTACCTGTAGGGCCGGTTCTGCTTCATAATTTGTAACTCCAGATATAATAACACCTGATGGTTTACGTTTATTTAGCAAATAAACAAAGGGAATTTTACAACATTACCGCACAATTGAGTTGGAATTTGAGATACATGCCCAAAAAGAAAAGTCTACCGGTACCATCTCGCCGTAGAAATACGGCACCAGCTAATTATTTGTTCGGGGGAGCCCCGTCATTTTTTGCGCAATATCTCTTATATTCATCTCGCCTTGTCTCTCTCTCTCTCTCTATATATATATATATAGCTTTTTAGTGAGGGGTAATTATATTACCAACATGAATTTTTATTTTTACACTACATTATAAATGCACTATAGTTAAAAAACAATTTAATTCACACACCGCTAGCTATTTACACATATACCTTTGAAATTAATTATCTATAATCAATGTATAAAATCACATCAAAGATTTATAATCCCAACATAACATAGTTGTTTTCGTTTACACTAGATTTTTCACCTATGCAATGCACGGACTGAGATATAGTGAAATGACTATTGATCAAATGTAGCAATATGGTACTTCAAATGTGAGATGAAGTTAAAAAAAAAAAGTGTAAAGCAATTCATGTATGAAGCCAGTGGATATAGTCCTCTGACAAACCAAATACATATAAGTTAAAGACAATTGACGTGAATAATTAGCAAAGATAGGTTATTAGTATTTACAAATAGGAAGAGAAATTAAAAGCATACCTCATTGCTAAATCTCCATAGTGACTGGAAAAAAGAGAAAATATGAAAGACAACTTTTAATAAATTATAACATTCATTCTCTTTGAACACCCATGACGTAACTTGCAATTTGTAACTTAGATCATGGTCAAAATGAAGCATTTGTCAATCAATCTTTCTATCACCATAATTAATGTAAAAGCCTGTAAAAAAAAAAAGATAACTTCTTTAAGACAATATCTAATCAGCCCAATAATACACAATACTTAGATTATAAGTGGTGCTATTCTCTTCTTTGACTGCATATAGTAAAACAAAAAATAATACCATCAATATAATATGAAATTAATATATATTGCATGTAGATAACAGTTGATATAATGAAATTAAGTATAAAATTCCCAACATATTCACATCATAAAGATTAATGAAAATAAAGATTCTAGCAAAGAATATTTGGAAGATCACATACCTAGATTATTAAAAAGAAGACTCGCAACTGAGTAAATATTTGACATAAGCACATAAACGTCCCTAAAGAGCAATAGAACAAAAAAGAAGGTTATCCACCAAGTCATAGATTTTTTTTTTTTTTTTTTGGCGGGGTGGGGAATAACTTGGCTCGAAAATCAAAGTTTGTGATACAACGTTATTAATGAAAAAAACACACAATACATAAAGGAGGGGACATAATGAGCCTTACTTCTAAACTCAATACAAAGTGCTTGACATATAATCAAAATTGAGAACTAAAAGTATACAAGAAAGTACTACTTCCATATACAAATGCAAGACCAGCCAGATCGGAAGAGCACACGTAATCAATTAAGCTAATCTCAGTGACATCATTTGCAGTTTTTCCATTTTGAGAATTCCTTGTAACAATCTAAGATAATGTCCTTGCAGTATGTCCACCGAGTCATAGATTTATATTATAATTAAAAAAAAAATTAAGACAATATCAAATTTGTGTGACTTTTTGCTATTCTTGGGCCTCCCCTTTATGGATCAAATGTGCTTTTTTGTTCTCTCTCTCTCTCTCTCCTCACCCAACACACGAATATATACATGTATTAGAGTTAAAAAATTGTACCTTTTCGTTCTTTTTAAAAAGAAAAAAACAAAAATTGTATGTCTTTTAATTGAAAATTGATAACGAATGACATTTTAAAAAATATGTAAAAAGTCACATATATAAAAGTTAAATTTGTATTACTTTTTAAGTAAAAAGTTACTATTGAGAAATTTTATTATTATATTTTTTTGTAAAAAAAAAAAATTGCATATCTGAAAGTCACATTGGTGTGACTTTTTAATCACATATTGAAAAATTTTATCATTATTATATTTTAATATAAAAATATCACATATATAAAAGTCATGTTGGTCGTGACTTTTCAATTAAAAAGTTACATATTGATAAATTTTGGTATATATATAGATTTTGTATGGCATATAAAAGTCACATATGCAAAAGTTACATTGGTGTGACCCTACAATTAAAAAGTCACGTATTGAGAAATTTTGTCATTATTATAGTTTTGTAAAAAATCATATATATAAAAGTCACATATTAAGAAATTTTGTCATTATTATATTCTCGTAAAAAATCACATATATAAAAGTCACATTGGTATGACTTTTTAATTAAAAAGCGTTGGTTTTTAATTTAAAAGTCACATTACTGTGATTTTTTTAATTAAAAGGCCACATATATAAAAGTCCCACATATGAAAGTCATATTTGTGTGACTTTCTTATATAAAAATTCTATGGAGTAAGAGCCTTTTGTTAGTTTTTCCTGTCTCTCTAGAATCTCTTACACTAGTGTCAGAGTAAGAGCTTTTTGTGACTTTAGATTATTTAAAAAAAATTGTAGAAGAATAATTTTTCCCATACACAAAAAAAACAAGGGAAAAGGTGAAAGAAAAATAAAAAGAAAATGATAATAAAATATGTGAAAGAAGTGAAACTTAGGAAATCCTATCTTTATACCGTAGATGAAGTCATTGGTCAATTTACTTTCGGTGTATTTACGAAGTAGTGGACAAATTTAGATTAGACAATTTCAACGTATTTGGTTGAGCTAATTTTTTTCGACAAAATCTCTAAAGTACCCATAAGAAACGAAAAGCTAAAAAAAAAATTGAAAAAAAAATACAGAAGAAGAAGAATGAATGAAATGAGCCCATTTGGCTTTTGATCGACCCAACATAACCATATAACGTAAATTTGTACGACAATTGCTTTATGCTGTATTTTTCAAATTGAATTTTATTTGTGGTGTAATATTCTAAATGGTGAAAATGGGTGAAATGAAGGAAGGGCCAACATTCAGGATCTACAGAAAAAATATTAAAATAAAAATATTAAAATAAAAATAAAATATAATAAAATAAAGTCCTAACGTTAAATTAAAGCCCAAAAGCCTAAAAGTAGAATATGGCAAATTAAGCTATGTGTCATACATTTTTTAGGGGGGAATAATTTTGTGAATTATGCCAGACAAACTGTTGATTAATATATACAGATTGTTCGTAAGTCAAAATATGTACAAATTAGATCTTGAATCGAAGCTCTCAACATGAACATCAATTTGAGTTAATTTTCAAGTGTAAAATACTAAAGCAAGTTCGTATGTAGAGTTAAAAAGACAATATCTCAAACTTAATTTAATATAATCATAAATCATCTATAACTTTCCAAATTAGATTTAATTAATTAATTTAATTTTTTTTTAAACTTGAAATTGAATAACAAAATATTCCAACCTTTTTTTTTTGGCAACATAAATATTCTAACTTTTCAAATAACTCAAATATAAATGCATGGATTTTTCAAAACTTCTAATTTAGAATAATTCAGTCCGACAAAACTGAAATTATATTTTAGGTCAACGCCATTCGTTTATTAATATATTTTTTATTTCAATTTAATCACATGTTCTTAAGTAATATTATAAATCTATATATACTTTATAGAAATCAGTATATATTAAAATAAAAAGAAAAAAATTAAAATCATTCTTCGAGAAACTACGTCCAAAAGTTAGGTACTAAAATAAAACTGTAAAGAAAATAAATCTTTAAAATCTAAAGTTGTCAAGTCATATTATAAATCAAAATTGTGGCAAGTGATTGCTAAAAAAAGGGAATTTAAAAGCAAATTAAGATAATTATGATTGTGATGGAAGAAAAAAAGATTAAATTTAACAGTAATTATTAATGTAACTTTAGCTATGGATATTTAAGTAAATGAAGAAAAAAGTTTAAAATGTGGTTTTGAGATAAATTTGTATGGTGAGAATATAATTCTCTTGTAACGAGTAATGCGACATTTCTCCGTTAGTTTATCAATTAGTTCACCGATTTACAATTTTAATCCTAAAATATTTGAAGCTCATATTATTTAAATACTTTAATTGATAGTTTTACTTTTCTTGTTAATACACAACAATGAACTAATTGGTGAACAAATATGGAAGTTTATCAAGATCGGAAGAGTTTCAATTATTATATGCTATAGGCAAATGCATTTCATTATTATTATTATTATTATTATTATTATTATTAGAAATCACACCGTGTGTTGCATAGGAAGAACAACATTAGCAAAATTTCAACGGTAACATATAAAAATTGAAATAGCCAGTCTCCATCAAACACGGAAAAAATAATTCACAATAATTAAACTTATACGAAATTAAAAAATTAAGTGCCTACAAATTAGTATGGTACGTATATTTATATGGTATATCCTAGATTGCCATATTACATAGATTGATCATATGAAATCCATATGATATCATAACATTGGAATTTTATACTAAGATTTTATTCAAATAAATTTCATATCACATACACAGTGCATTGCACGGGATAACCAAATAAACAACAATATGAGAAAGTTTAAAAAAATAATATATATATATATATATATAACGATTATAATATGAAGTACAGTATCCATAGCCTTTGTAAATATATTGTACTAAAATGATTGAAAGAGTTTTGTTCCGAAGCTAATTATTGGTTCCTCCGATCCAACCTCATGATGTAGAGGATTTCTTTTCTTTTCTTTTTTTTTTTTTTTTGTGTTGGGGTGGGGTGGGGGGACGTGAATAGAGGGTGTGGATATTGTTTTTTTATTTTTTATTCTTATAAAATTTGTACGTCGAACTAACGAAGAATACTTGTTGTCAAAAAAAAAAAAAAAAAAAAAAAAAAGAA
>CAVNYN010256038.1:0-38689 GCA_963692815.1 Nyctanthes arbor-tristis | reverse complement strand
TGTCTTGCTGCATGTGATGCTCACAACAATTGTGCTCTCTCCCATGCTTGACACTTTCAACTGATATAATATAATTATTATCAAACAGTTACTAGCCATTTTTAGTAATTAAGCAGTCGTACTACATTAATTGATCAAATACTAATTAAGATTGAACAATACTAAATACTAATAATTTAATAAAGAGTACCTCAAGAACTTCTAGGGGATACAATGATCTTGATCCTCCAGCTGCAACATGGAAATTTTGAGCTCTACTCAGGCTCCTTGTTGCCAGTACCCCAGGATCAAACTCAGAAATTGATCTACTTCTTGTTGATTCCCATGCAGATTCTAAGCTTGATATCTCGGCTTGAATTTCTCTCTCTTCCTCTTGTAACTTTTGGATATAATCAATCGCGTCTTTGACGATCGACTCTTTATGCATCTGGCCATCATGAGTTCTCAAAATAATAATAATAATAATAATAATAATTAGCAGTAATAATTATATATATATTCTTGAATTTCAATGACAACAGTAGAGTCTCGAGATCTTATGTTTGTAATTAATTGCGTGCCTTTGTAATGTTTGGAACAACTGATCTCAGTGCATAAAGCCTTTCATTGAGCTTCTTCCTTCTGTTCCTCTCTAAAACAACCATTTTCTTGGCCGTTGATGATTGGTTTTCGCTTGGACCGCCTGGAAATGCTTCAACCCAATAGCTGCAAAGATCAAATTCATGTTTAGGTTTTGGGTTACGTATATAAATATAAATAAATACAAGAGAGCCAGCCCCTCATAACATGGACACATACTCAGACACACAGATGAACATGAGTTCATGAAAAATTGCAGATGATGAACATTTTCTGTAATATTTTGTACGTACCGCTCGAGTTCTTCAGCTTGGCCGAACATATTTTGTTCCCAAGAGTACAAGTTGGGGTACTCACTCGGGTTATCCATTGTTTGTATAAATATTAATAATTATGATGAATTTTCAAATGTTGGAGAGGCTTGTTCTACTTGGGTTTTTATAGCAAGGGAAATACATATGAATAATTAATACCGCGTGAAGAGGCAATAATATCTTTGTTTAGTCAAGGTCCAATATTTTGCGCTGGGTCTATATATGTTACACATATCCTTCGGTTACGCATGCGCGCCTTAATTCTGTGCATATTGTAGGGCTCTCATTGACTCATTGTAATACGAAATTTTATTTCGTTCGCATGTAAATTGCTTATTGTGCTTCTTCGTGTGTATATTGTGGCATGCATGGCCACTCCCACCCGGCCAGCTGTGAAAGTACTCAATTTGGATGGTTGTCACATATGCACGCAGGCACAATAACCAACCTCCGTGCAGGCAAAATAAAATTTTTTGATTGCAAATATTATTGCCAACTAAAAATTTAATTAGTCTCACACGAGACAAAATCACTTGCACAACGTTTTAGAAGATGTCTATGTGTAGACAGTATAGCATAACTAATAATATCTTTTTGAGCAATTTTAGAGGGATATGAAAATGGACATTATTAAATGACATTCTCATGTGACACACATTCATTGGGTGATGATTACATAGTTATTTTTTCATCATCCAATACAAGTATGCTACATAAGAATGTCACATAATAATGTCTCATTTTCATGTCCCGCTAGAATTTTTCTATCTTTTTTGTAACATGATCGAATTTGATCAATTTTTTATTTATAAAGACGATAGTTTAATTTCAATTTGAAGAATGAATCAAGTTTATAAGTATTTAATGTAGATCTACTATTTGTATTGTTTGATGCGATATACGAATCTTTCAAATTTCAGCCAGTTATTGTCTAATTAACCACCCTTTTTTATCATGTATATCTGTGACAAATTTGCTTAATTATATGTCACTTTAGAAAAAATAAACAATAGCACGCAACTACACGTCTAACATGTGAAGATGTTGCCTAGTTATTTTCTGTTTATTCTATTCTATTTTACTATTAGTTTTATGACTCTCTCGCCGAGTGCTATATATTGTGACAATTTCCATCCCTTGTGAGTATTTAAATGCGCGTGACAAATGTTTAAATTCACTATGTGTATTATACACCCACAAAAACGGCACGTCCCGAAAATACTAGAAAATTTTCATCTATTTTACTGCAACACAAGAATTTTGCATACACGATAACACACTGTGACTTTAGATCTATCTAGTAAGTTGCATATTCCTTGGGATCTTTAAGGTCTCATGTTTAATTTCCACCAGTTATGAGTTGTACGAGTTTTACTAACCCTATGTAGTTTGTTATTTACTTTCTGTTGGGCTTCTTTAGATGTAATTCTACACGTTCTACTACTTATATACGACAAATTATACATGTACTTAAAAATATAATATGTTACATATATGGCCTATACTACATAACATATATATATATATATATCAATTATCAGACAATTTATTCTATTATAAGTTCAAAAATTATAACTGATTCATTTATGTCATGTCGTGTAAGCTTGATGCTCCTATTGGGTAATTAATTTCTGAGTAATTAGCACAAAATGTCCCTACTTTTAGATGCTCTTGTATAATTGGTATCCACCTATACATTTTTTACAATTTCAACCTTACCTCATGTTTCATTAGCACAAATTTGTTCGAAGTAAACTTTGATTTAAGCCAAAACAAAAACTTGGTCCTGTAAACCTAATGGAAAGAATTTTCTAGAAAAGACCCAATAAGCCCATTAACTAGAAAGCTCTTTTAGATAAGTTTTGAGAGATATTTTTAAGAGATATTTCTAAATAGTTTATAGATATTTGTAATAGATAAATATCTAAAATATTTGTACAGAAAATTCTAGAGGATGAATTATAGCAGTTAGATTAAGAGAATAGTAGCAAAATTCTAGCCATTAGTTAATGAGGTGTCACTAGTATAAATAAGGGTGTTGTGTTCCAATTTGTGTGATGTGAGTGAAGTGAAAAAGTGAAAGAAAGAAAAGAGTTTTTTTGTAATACTTTCTCCTATTCCACAGCCATTGCCATTGTTACCTTCTTAAAGCCTTTCAAGTCTTCTTCCTAAAAATTAATTTCCATATTCCAACAAAATCATCCTTGATGCTAAATTTTTGTCCACTCATGTTTGCAAATTAGGTTCCAAAATAATAAGCATCATTTAAAAAATAAAAACAAACAAATATCCAAAAATAAAAGAACAAATAAAAAAGAGAAAGTAAATAGATTGACTGATGAAAGTAGTAGTTTAGTGCGAGCAATAACTAACCAAGATAACAAATGAATGAGAAAAATAAATAATTTTTTTAAGAACTTTTTCATTTTACTTTTTGTTCAATTAACTACACTAATTACGCATCTTTATTTAATCAATAATTTAAATTAGGTTAGGACTTTCTTTGGATCCTTTTAAATCTTGAAGTATAAGTGGACAAAAATGTCTTTGTAATTAGAGATGAATTTAGCACCAAAGATGATTTGTGCTAATAAAATATATAGCTATAGGTGAAATTACCAAAAATACATAATTAAGTAGAAGCTAATTGCACAAGAATGCTCAAATGTAGGGTCGTTTTACACCGATAACCCTTATTTTCTTGAAGGTTTGGTAAATATCTAAACTGTCATGTCAATTTGACCATCTCTTCTAAAGTTTAGCTAGGAGGAACGAGCCCTATTTTGTTGGAGGATAAAAAATGTGCGTTGCCAGGAGATTTCAGGAATGGGCCAAAAAATTATTATCTGGAAAAAGACTTTGAAGTTGGTCTGTCTGACAATATATTTATTATGTTTCTCTTCTGATATTGAGAATAATTAAACTTTTCATACTTACATATTCTATGAATCTCCACTTTCATTTTCTGCTCATATTCTATTTCGAGTCTAAAAACTCAATCGGCCAACATCAGCTCAGAAAAGATAACTAGTCAAGGGTTAAAAGTTCGAATCAAATTAAACTCAGGTTGAAGTGGTTTTAATTTAAATAAACGATTAAAAAATTAAATTTAACCTTAAAAATGTATTAATTTTCACCAAAATCTAATTTTTTTAACCCGTAAATCCATGAGAATTAATTCTTCACATAATATAAAATGCAAAGGTTGGGATTCGAGCTGTAAACCTGGATGTTAGAGAATAATGTCTCAACCGCAAGACCAGTCTATCTGTTTGTACTGCCCCAAAACATTGAATTTATTTGACAATTTTACCAATTTAAAAATAATGAATTTTTCTTTTTTTTTTTTTTTGAAACGGAATTTTCCTTTTTAAACATTGGGATTTTATTTAACTAAAATTTTATTATATATTTTGATATATGTCATTACTCTAAATTTATTTGTTTGCATCAATTAATATAATGCTTTTTATACTGGTTTTTCTACATTATAATATTCATTCATTGTTGAGGGGTGTATTTAATTAGGACATTTAAAAACTTTTTAAGATTCTACAAATCTTGAGTTGTTTAATTGAGACTTTTTAAGACTTTTTAAAAGTTTTAAGGTATTTAACTGAGACTTTTTAAAAGTCTAAAAAAGTCACGAGATATTCAATTTGTCCAGGATTTCGCTATTTTTTAGACTTTTTGAGACTTTCAGAGGAAAATATAAAGAGCAAATCCCACCACAAATCCCTCTTACATAGGTCGGATTCTTGAAAGTCCGGTGAGAATAAGGGAAAACACAACAGATCGAGGGGAAAACAAACAGTACATTATAGGATTTTCTGCTATGTATAATTGATCTTGGAACTTGCTTCGCATGTGAATCATTCACAATCATGCATGTGAATCTTGATTATACAGAACTTGTTAATTTATAATACGATACATAATCATTACTTATGATTATTAGTTATAATACAAACTTGAATTATAATTATTTACTAATTAACGAATGTATTAATAATCAGCTGCTGATTATACAGAACTTGTATCTGTCGGAGTTCATTACGTAATAGCTCCGATTCCAAGACCTTGTTAACTGATTAATAATCCATGGGAGTTAATTTGCTAGTAGTCCAGCAAATCATAATTTCGAATTAATTATTTTTGACAAATAATTTATTCAGGAATAAATATTTGGCCGGCTTTTTTGGTTCTGCGAGTTCAATTGGCTTGGGAATAATATCTAAATTTGATAATAATGAGTGCGAAAAATAGAATCTTTGAGTAAAAAATGTGTTAGCTTGTGTAGATTTACACAACTTTTAGAGTAAAAAATGTCGCTCTGACGAATTTCCAGCAGAACTTGAAAATGAAGCCACAACATCTTATCCAATCAATGAAAAACAAAACTTTGGCCCTCCCTTTTTTTAAGAGTCAAGAACAACCAAGAGAGATTGCTAATGCATGGAGAGACACAATAACAGTTGACATATGGAATGATGCAACAAACTAGAAGTCATTTTATGTGTTTTCCCCTTTCGAACTTTGATAATTGAGTTATTTATGAATTTTTTATTTTATTTTATTATAATGAGAAAACTTGTGTTTCTCAATTGCATGGCTAATTGTTAATTTGAATGAAACATAAAATAAGCTGTAGAAAACTATTATGATTTAAGAATATTTTTTTTCTTAAGATGAAAAAAATAGTTTACTATAATATTAATATTTTGCACTTCTTTAAAAAAGTATTATATTTTGCACAATCTGAAAAGAAAAATGATCGTAAGAAAGTTTGAAAATGTCTTTCAAAGTCTGGAAAAGTCTAGAAGAGCTTTTTTATGAAAGTCTAGAAAAATCCAGATAAGTATTCTTGGACCCCCAACAAATCCAGTAAAATAACTTAAAATCCCATAAAATCTATAGAAATCTCATATTTAAAAAAATCTTTAAAAGTCTCAATTGAATACAACTCCTAAGAATTTTCTTGACTCTATTAATAAAAATGTGATTTGTGTGATTTTTTTGTTTTAAAAAACCAATAGTTAATAAAAAATTATTTACAACCATTGTTTTGAACCTTAACCACCAAATAATCGAATAAAATCTTCATCGATGATTAAAATTTTTGTTTTACATATATTTTTTTATTAGATAAACCATATTGACATTAAAAAATTTATTTCATATTATATTTTTTACAAACGAATTGCCGAACATTATTTAAGGGCAAGGAATCGGCCTTTATCTAAGACAATTGTACAGTCATACGTGAACTGAGCAAGAAAATTAGTCTGTATGCACACATTGCACATGTAAACAACAATAGCTGGGGAGGATACCTAACTACTCATACCTTCTAAATTCCATAACTATTGCTATCATTATACAGATTGAGATTCCATATTTGATGTCTACTTCTGTTCTACATCAATGGTGTCCTTTGTAAGATTGTTCATGTCTTTGTTGGTTTTCATTTTGCTTTTTGTTTTTTTTAACTTTGTTGTACTTATGTATATTTTTTTTCTAACTTTCATTGCACTTTTAATTACGGAGACAAAATAAAAATCATTTCTGTTTCATATCTAAGAGTTATTGACTATTAATAACACTTTTAATTGTTTGTAACATTTTTAAATTTAGAATAAATTTTATTTTCTATTGTGTATATATATATATATCGGTTAACATATGTCTAATATATTTTGGGAAGTGTATACATACATTCTATTATATAACATTATGCATATTAAAACATTTTTTTGATAAAAAAAGGCGGATAGGTGAGGGGAGGGAAACTAGGAGAAGGTAGCTGTAGTTTGATTCTGGGACCTCCCACCCAAAACGTGAGTATTAAGTCTAACAATTGCGCCACTTTTTCAAAACCAAAATAATAATAATAATAATAAATAATTGGATGAATTATTATCGTAATAAAAAAATAAAAATTATCTTCAAATTTTATTGAAAAAAGTTTTAATGAATAATATTTAGTGTTACATTTGTCACAAAAAGATGGTCCTATTTTCTTTTTCACATTGATAAAGAAAAGTTCATTTAATAGTATTGAAAAACTAAATTTTAACACCATTTATCTATTATGCTCATTCATTTATTAATTATTCCACTTTATAATTCTATTTTTTGAATAACTATACACATTAAATAAGGACATACGAGATAATTAAAAAGAAACTGGACTCTATTTTGGGACAGACGAAAAAGAAAAACTAGACCATCTTTTTGGAACGGATATAGTATATTATAAAGAAGGAAAAATCTCAAGAATTACAAAATATTTTTACGACGCATAGCTCCGACGGAAAGCATTCCGTTGGAACATTTCGTCAGAACATTTCCAACGGACAAGTCCTTCAATCGGAAATTTCGAACGGAAAATTTTAGGCAATTTCCTTTCCGTCGATTCCGTCGGAAAATTTCTGTTGGCTCAGTTTTTAGCATTGTTAGTGAGTAAATCAGACTTTTTTTTTTTTTTTTGGCCACTTCCTAATTTTTTAGTGGACTGACTGGTTTGATATGATTTTGGTAACACCGGTTTTGGACCAATCCTTTAGGATTTGAATAAACGTAAACAAGAAAACTCAGACGTACATAGCTCTCGATTTTACTTATTAGCACAATACTCGCTCAAAATACTAAAGTCAATTAGTACTCCTAACATTAGAAATTTACTCGTTTGGGAATTATCAAAAAGAAATTAAACAGGTACTAAACAAATTAATTAACGGTTAGTCTTCTATTTCTACCTTATAACATACCCCGTCCCTCGTTTTAGTTAACCTATAAAAACGTAACCCAACCGAGTCGAGGGTAACTTAGAGACATGATATAGAATCAGGTGTCTAACGTTATAATTAAATAGTGTCAGACATACGTGGGGCACATATCTAGATACATTACATCAATTAGTAGTGTTATATTGGCCTACAAGACGAGATTAATATGTGATATACCCAAATGCACGTCATGTAAGTGTCTCATACCAATTATAAGACGAAATGTCTAATTATATTTTCTTGATGTAATCATCCAATATTATTATGGTCGTTTGGTGGGTTATAACGCATGATAATAATGTTCAACTAAGTAATATTGTGGGGCCTTTTTGATAACTAGTAGCACAATATTTCGTGCATGTTTTCCTATTTTTCAATCTCCGCCGGTGTAAATATTTCGGCTGTCAAACCGTCTATACGTAAAGTTCCAAAGGCTTGAATGAATTGTAAATTGGCTATAGGTTTCTTGGTCGATCCACGTCTTGAATTTTGTGGCGCAGACTTTGAATTGGAGCATTTGGATTGGAGTCTCCTTCGGTCGATTATTAAATAATTGCAATCATTCAAATCTACTTCCGTCGTTTTTCACGTTTTATATTGGAATTATTGAGGAAAACCTCAGTGACCTCAAGCAAAGTATTCGTTGTGCGACAGCATTCGCTTTATAAAGGAGAAGTAATAATGTCTAAAAGTAATGATTTCAACATGGGATCTTTGTTTGTTCTTAATAATAATAATTCTATTAGAACAGTAAAGAGTTGTCCTAATGTGATTGTTATATATAGAAAACTCCTTTCGTTCATACGATCGACTAGTGACTATAGAACCAAAGGGCTTGCGTTCTTTCATTTCCATATACTATTTTTTGTTTTCAAAATTTCAAAATATTGAAAATCTATTTGTTTCATATTTTTGAGAATGCATTATTTGGAACAAAGAAAATGAATTGAAAACTACAAGTTAAGAATTGAAACGCATAGAGATGGATGCTAATTATGAAAAGAAAGTGAATTAAACTCATTTACATTGACTCTAGAGTCAAGAGTTGTACCAAAATCCAATCGATGATGATGTAAGCTACTCGGTCAAGAGTCTATAAGGTTGCCCACGACATTGCTACTTGGTCTTTAGTCTTTTGTTTATCTTGTATTTGGATTGACTCCTGTCCCTTTTTCCTCTCGTTGGTCTTGGGACACAATTCTCATTAGTTTTATGAAGGCTAACTTTTCTTTTCAAAAAAAAATATATAAAAAATAATCCAATCAATTTGGCTAATACATCATTCTCATCGAAATTAATCCCATTGAATTGGATCCAACAATTAGTGCTCTAATACACAATTCTAATTTATCTCCTTACAGTGATTGTGTGTGTTTAATTTTGTATCCTGTACGATGAAATTGAAAAATTCTATAAAACAATTTTCGGGGGCAACGACTCCACTTGAAGGGGGCTCTGCCCCCTTCAACACCTTGTACTTTTCTTTCTCATCTAAATTTAGTTCAGTCCTCTATTAATTCCTAGCTTCATCCCTAGTTCATATGAAGATCCATGTATGTCTTCTATTCTATAGATATACATTGAAATAAGATTTAAAAGAAAAAAATTTAATAAGACGAAAAAAATTAAGAGATGCAAAATACAAATTGTAAGTTACATACACATTAGTTAATTTGTAAATTACATGTGTGTATATTTCCTCGTGTAAAACGAAATATTGTCTTTTGAGGAGCAGGACATTTGAAAACATAAACTGATGGTGTATGACTTTGAAAATCAAAGTTGAACAAAGTATCAACAATATGCTAGCGAGGTTCAAACTTTTCAAAAATAACATGTTATACGTATTTTACATTGACTAGCTAGCTTGTTAAACATATGTTAAGGACATTAGAACTTATAGAATATACCCAAAAAGGGGAGGAAATGTCATTTTTTCTTTTTTGGGAAATTCTATGTAACGAAACAAATTTGAAAGAATATTTATACAAGTCCACACTTTTTGAATTTTTCTTATCAAAATAATAATATGATCGTCCAAAATATTTGAGATAAAAAATAACATTAACATGTTACTCACTCTAATCAAGTCGCGCCAAATGAATAAAGGGAAGTAAAAAAATTTATTAATGAAAAATTGAATTAGAATGTTCTAATAACTAATTAACGAATCAAACCATTTTGACCGTTGATTCTAACACTTATATATGTAATGTTATAGTTAAATGTGTCTACATATATGTACGCAACTTATGTATTTGTATGTATTCGCGTAACATGTATAATACCTACAACAATATGGGGACATTGAGTGATATGTGACTATATTGTTCCTCCCAACAATTATTTTCCATTGTTTTGCAGGACATTGAAACGCATGCATAGACCAACTAAATAAAAAAAGAAAAAAACCTACCTCATTTTATTGTCACATGCTTGTCTCCTCTCTATTGCTATGTGGAGTCTTGTTATGGCAGTGGGATAGCACCTTATGATGCCATCCATTGGCATAGAAGCGGACTCTACAGGTTTAACAACTGACATTCACCAATATGGGGCTATTTATTTTTTTATTAGTTTATTTAAAAGTGAGACCAACGGATAATGTTATTACATGTCATCAGGCTAGTACTAGAAAATTTGCATGCATGCTATATGTTAACAGACTGGCATAATAAATATGCAAGCCGCTAGCTATACGAAGGTAGAACTACTTTCATATTTTATATTTATGTCAATTTTTTGAGGAAATATGTGGCCAAGAAGATACTTTAGTGGTAGGTTGTATCCCTCCCCACCTCTCCTCCACTTTCTAATCAACCACTTATTCTCCATAAAAAATAAATATTCACGCTTACAAATAATCTTTCTTTACATTTCTCTAGAAAAATCAACTTTCATAAGATTCGTTAGCTAGGAAAGGGCATGAGTATAAAGATTTGCCGATATTTAAGCCTTCTTGGTTGTGAGGTAGGATTACGGGCATTCTTAAAACTGATAGAGAATCTCTCCCCTTTGTAACTGTGTTAGACTTGTTAAAAAGATTTAATTTGATTCTTGGTATTTGGTTAGTTGCTAGTGAGAGTTAACTGATTATACTATTGTCAAAGGAGCAGTACTCCTATTTCTTTTGCATGTTCTTTTATTTCGTTAGTTTTTGGGAGGTACGGCTATACATGTCCCCTTCCATTTAAAAGTTTTCAGAGCAAGGGTATCCAAATTCTCCCATTTGAGTCTAAGTGGAGACCTAAATACCGTATTGACGTTAATCATAAATCTATGTCTATATAAAGCTCCCAAGAACAAACTTTTAAGTACTCAGGGCTATATCATCTTTTCTCTGGTTGCACGAATATTGTTGGTTGCACTGCCTTTAATTATTAAACCTTAATGATGCTGCAAGTCTTGAAAGTTGAAACATAACAGATTGCATAGAATGATTGACATTCTTCGACAGATAATGATCTAAAATCCAGGCTTTCTTGTAAAAATTTACGCATTTTTTTATAGTGGAATTTTGTTGATGACAAATTAGCCACTCAAAGGAAACCAATTAATGGGAAGTAGTAGTGGTGGTGGAAGTAGAGGACAAGAAATGTTATGGGATTAGCTAAAAAGTGTTCCATCTTTGTGATTTAGTTAGTCAAATGCCTTTTTGGATATCACCCTTTGTTGAGATTACTAAGCCCATTAGACAATATTTTTGCAAGTACATACACCCAAATAATCTCCCCAAGTGGTGAAAACAACTCAAGAAGCTCCAAACTCTCCCTCTTTCATGTAGATGTTTTGAGCTCAGATTTAGGACCACACATGAAGAACTGGAATCATGGCACCGTCTCCTTGGGGAATGGCAATTGGAGGCTCAGCGCAGTTGCACGATTTTCGCCAAAAAACCCCTCACCCAACTCACTACCTCTCTCTCCTTTTGAACTAGCCAAAAACTCAAGAAACCAAAGAAACTACATTGTCTTAAAAGGCCATAACGGTAACATTTGAAATGGGCCAAAGAGTCACATTGGGCCAAGGGATTTAAGTGGGACACAACTCAAAAATCTTCACCTTGGATCACTTCAATCTATCACAGGATTCCCCGATTACAAGTGCTATCCAAAAGGTATCAGTGTGATCCTAATAAATCACCATCACTCTTTCCAACCAAGTACCTGCAAAATAATTAACCATTATCAATTCCAAGAATTGATAAACACTTGGTACACTTACCAACTACAAGTACTTTTGCTTCAACGCTTGTAGGATTATCATCAGTTGCAATGCTGGATAATTTAACAATCGGTTACAACTGTGATTCACACATGATACAATTATCACACAAACAGAAGAAGTAAGAAGTGGTAGATTTCTTCTGATCTTTATCACATTCAAAGACAGAATCTATATGACCCCTAAGCTCATGCTTATCACTTTTCTTTCCAAACACTAATCCCCGCATAATCATCTCACCTAGGTATCTTAAAACTTACCAAAACTAGCCATGAACATACCTAGGAAATTAATCACATACGCAAGAACATATATAGTGGTTATCATTGAGTACATCGAACAAACAATGGCATTAGCATAAGGAATTTTACTCATTACCTGTTTTTCTTCATCAACTTTGGGACATTCTGTAGAGGATAAAGTCATGTGTGCAGCCAATGGTATATTGACAAATTTAGCAAATAACATGTCATCCACATACAATAACAAATAAATTTCACAATCAATTTTGCAGTTAATGTAACATAGACATGCATCAAATACACTAATCTTGAGCAAACAAGCATCAAATCTTCTATACCATTGCCTATGACATTGGTTAAGACCATACAAGGACTTTCTAAGCAAGCGCACAACCTCATACACCCCCTTCATCTCCAACCATTGAGGCTAGACATGTAAATGACTTCCTCTAACTCTCCATAAAGAAAAGCAGTCTTAACATCTAATTGTTCTAACTCCCAATTGAATTGAACAACTAACGCCAAGACTAACCTAATAGTCTTATATTTGATCACTGGGGAAAACACCTCATTATAATCAATCCCTTCTCTCTGAGTAAATCCCTTAGCTACCAACCTGGCCTTGTATCTCATGGGGTCATTAGGTTTAACTCCTTCAACTTGTAGATCAATTTACACTGGACTACTTTTTGATTCTTTGGTATTTCAACCAACTTCCAAGTCTCATTTTTGTTCAGAAACTGGATCTCTTCCTTGATAGCTTGCTTCCACTTTTCAGAATCTTTGTAATTGATAGCTTCTTTGAATGATATAGGCTCAACAGACTTCATGGTTTCACCTGAAACTAAGACAAAGTGATCAAATTCGCAGAGATGTATCTCAAATTCGGCTTCACTTGTCTTTTCTCTCTGTCCCTAACCAATTGATAATCTACCAAATTGGTACTTGCAGATGTTTCTTCACTGGGGACATTAGTTTCAGGAATTTCAGATTCAGGCTCAAGTTTAGGTTGTTCATTAACTGCTTCATAATCAGATTCAACTTGAGGTTAGGTTTCCCTACCCTCTGAAATAATGTCTAATTTCTTCACCTCAAATTCAATCTTCTTTTCAGAAGAAGATTCCTCTTTCTCAGTCTGTTTCTCTGGGATCTTAAGGCATGGCATCTCATGTTCATTGAACACTACATCTCTGTTATAAATACGCTTAATGCCTCTTTCACCTAAAACCCACAATTTGTAACCCTTCACTCCCGTTGGATAGCCCAACATGACACACTTAGCAGCCTTAGAGTCCAACTTGCCCTCAACTTGGTGTGCAAATGCCGCACAACTAAACACTCTAAGATGTCAAATCTGGAGGCTTACCCGTCCACAATTCTTCTGGAGTATTGAAGTTAACAGCACTGGAAGGAGACCTTTTTATCAAATAGACAGCAATACACAAGGCTTCACCCCAAAAACCTTTAGATAACCCTGAACTGATCAACAAGCATTTGACTTTATAGATTAAGGTCATATTCATCCTTTCATCCACCCCATTTTGCTCCGAGGTATTTCTAGATCGGAAGAGCGTCGTATCTTATGATACCCTTGCCTTTACAGAACTTATCAAATTCAAAGTTGCAAAACTTTAGTAGATTGTCAGTCCTAAGAGTTTTCACACTTCTCAACGAAAGTAAGCTAGGACTTGAATTTTGAAAGATTCTGATTTGGATTTAAGGAGATACATCCAAATCTTCCTCGGGCTATCATCAACAATGACAGAAAAAATCTGTTTCCCCCAAATATAGGATATTTTTATAGTCTTCATAAGTCTGCATGAATGTAATCAAGAGGGTGCTTAGAATAGTACTCACCAATCCCAAAGCTAACTCTGAGTGACTTTCCTGGAACACACATATTACAAAAGCTCAAACGTATAACACTATCATTCCCTAGTAACTTCTGATCACTAAGACATTTCAGCCCTCGATCCTCAATATGTCCCTTTTTTCTATACCAAAGATCTGACATATCCTCAACAACTGAAGACAAAGCAGACTCTTCACTCTCTAAGGCTTTACCTTGAAGGACATACAACCCATTCCTCCTTGGTCCTTTCATAACCACTAGAGATCCCTTTGGAACCTTAACAATACCACAGTAAGATCCAAATTTATCGCCCTGATCCTCTAGAACACTCATCGAAATGAGATTCCTAGCCATCTCGGGAACATAGGTGACGCCCAATAGAGGTCTAACAATACCATCATGTATCTAATGGCAATATCTCATACCCCTTTCATAGTATATGATGTATCATCTCCTAAATAAGCTTTCTTAGAATCAACTTCTCTGGAGTTATAGAACCAAGATCTATGTGGACACATATGAGCAGCGACACCTGTATCTAGGATCCACTTCTTAACAAAGTTAATACTACACACATTTATACCTTGCAGACTCTCCTGGTCACTAGTAGTACGAGCATCAATAACTGTATTGATATCCAAGCCATGAAAGGAATCAGCAATAGCAACTAAAGACTAATCATGACCATGCTGTGCTTTCTGCTGCCTTTTGAGATATGGACAGTCTTTCTTAAAATGCCCCACTGAATCACAATAATAGCATATCTTATCACTTTTATTCTGAGACTTAGACCTACCCTTTGACTTTCATCTGCTCTTCTCATGACTAGAGCTAGAATGATTCTCCCTGGTCTCATTCCTCCTCCAGGTACCACTAACCAAGCTCTCTTCTCTCATGCACATTAACTATTTCTTTACCTCTAACTCTATAGACTTCAAGGCATCTACTATAATAGCTTGAGTTAATTTATTCCTACTATACTTGATGGCATTTCTAATATCACAACATGAATCAGGAAGAAAGTTCAAAAGAATGACAGCCAAATCTTTATCATCAAATTTCTTTTCATTGTGGGGCCAAACTCTTGACAATCTTGCTAAAATCAAAGAAATTGGACTCAATGTTCTTTCCCATGTCCATTTTAAAACTAAAAAGTTTTTCAAGCAAGAAAATCCTATTTGACAACATTTTTATCAAAAACATCTTGTCAAGAGTTTCCCACGATTCTTTCGCAGTCTTATGTTCATCAACTTGTCTCACAATATCATCAAACAAATGTAGAATGATAGAACTATGTGCAATTTCATTCATATCATCAATTTCATAAAGTTAAGCATTTAATGCATCTAGGTATGTGCTTAAATCATCAAGTGCTTTAGTAACTCTTTGTTGAATTAAAATGGATTTCATTTTTTGCTTCCAAACTGAATAATTTCCCTTTCCATCAAATGGTGACAATTCCACTTTCGACCCCATGACGGGTGACTTAAAAGGAGATACCGATCTAACAAAAGGCACTCACACACAAATGCAACATAAACCAATCTAACACCGAAATCACTTTTCAATACAATACAAATCACAACACATTCATTCACACTTCAATATTCACCAATACCAATTTTCCGGTATCAAAGACAAGTAATACACAATGTACCAATAAAGACTACCCAAGAAATCCAATCTAGCATTAATCAAGTCACAATTTAACAATCAAGCCATGGTTCGGCATGCCACGATGTACCTTAGCGACACAGTATTGCTGTGGTGGCGCCGTAAGCATGCCAACATTGAGCGAGGCGTGTGCAAGGTCAAGACGTGGGACGACTTCAAACGGGAGTTGAAACGGAAATTCTACCCAGAGAACGTCGTCTATGAGGCCTGCAAATGGTTGAGGGAGTTGAAGCATAAAACGACCGTTCGAGAGTAGGTCAACGAGTTCACAATGCTTATGCCTCAAATCCCAGGTATGGCCGAGGACAACTTACTCTTCTACTTTACCAACGGTCTCCAAAATTAGGCAATCATGGAGTTGCTAAGGCATGGGGTTCGCAACGTGGACGAAGCCATAGCCGTTGCGGAGAGTTTGGCGGACTACCACACAAACGAAGGCCCAAGACGAAAAGAACCGAAGGAGGACCAGGCCAAAGGCGGAGGAGACGCTGATGGAACGTCGTCCCAGCCGACGGGTAGCCAGCGATGGAAGGGCAAGGACGTGGGTCCCCAAAAGCCTAAGGAACGAGATACCGAGAGGGAGACGTACGGGCCAAAGAGCGGGTGTTTTGTATGTAAGGGACTATACCAGATGAAGGATCGTCCCAAGATGGGATCATTGGCGGTAATCGTTGAAGAGTCGAAGGACGATCGTGGGGACTTCCAACAATGTGGGGCACTTCAACTCTTGAACACCGTTGAAGAGACAGCGCAGCAACCGGCAAGGGTGATGCTGGAGGGAAGAAGCTTGTTGTTCGCCAAGGGCAGCGTCAACGGGCTTAAGGTAAGGCGTTGGTGGACATGGAAGCCACACACAGCTTCATGACTGAGGGGGAGGCACGTCGGCTAAGCATCCAAGTCTGCCGGGGGACGAATGGTTCAAGACAGTGAACACTGAGGCCAAACCGATTGTTGGCATAGCAAGTGAGGTGCCACTATGCCTTGGACCATGGAATGCACGGGTGGATTTCTCGGTAGCGCCAATGGACGGGCATAACATAGTGCTAGGCTTGGACTTCATGGCCAAGTTCAATGCCGCGTTACTACCAAGCGAGAAGGAGTTGTGCAGGCTTGGAGGAATGACGCCTATCATGATACCATTGGTTGAAGCACCAAGTACGGCCATGTTATCAGGGATGCAGCTAGTCAAGAGGACCAGCCAAGTGTCGGTGACATACTTGGGAACGATCAAGCACTCCGGAGGACGGAGCTTGGATGAGGAGCATCAAGTCACACGGCGACGAGGGAGTCGCCTAAATCATCGCTGAAATAGGTAGGGAAGAGTGTTACGCCCCGCATGTGACACGACCAAGGAGGCAGTACTCGGGCGAAGCCGAGGCGCACACGGGGTGCTGGAGACGGCACGCAGGCAGAACTGAAGGCCGAACAGGCACAGACGCGGCATACGGCAGGGGACGTGTGCGGCTGATCGAGTGGAACGGCCACAAGGACGACACACCCAGAGGGACGTGGAACATTCTGGAAGCTTGAAAGAAATGCTGGACGGGGTGCGTTTCGGAAGGGTATGTTGCTGGAAATAGCTAGACGTTGAGGAACGTTCTAGAACGCTGTGGAACGTCCCAGAATTCAGCAGAACGTTCTGGGATGTGCTGGAAGCCAGTGGGCCGGACCAGGCGGATCTAGCTGGGGCCTAGAACCTTCCAGCCAACACAAGAATATTGTAAATAGTGCTAAGTCTTGTAGATAGTGGTAGAAGAGTCTAGAAGGTCGATCTTGGCCATCGAATCAAAACGATCTCAACCGTCTGTTCCAAGGGGTTGAGCCTGTAAATAGGGACCAAGTGGTTCATTTGCGGTATAGAGAGCCAAGTGTGAGGCTAGAGAGAGAAAGTGTAGTCCAACTATTGTAAAACGTCGTCTGCCAATTGTATATAGTCTTTTGCATTCCTAGCCAACTTCCGGTGCATTCTTACCGTAGTCGTGTGTTCGGTTGCCGAGTACGGTGTGCTAGTACCGGTCGAGCGAGTGAAAGGCTGACTTAGCGTTCAACCGTAGGGGTGGAATGAGGGACAACGCTAAGGCCGCGCACTACTTTCGTGTGGAGACGATATCATACAAAGTTCAAGAGTCAAAGGTAATCGACAACCTAAAGCATACTTCTAAAGGGATAGTTTAGTGTGATATTACCCAACACCGTTGAACAACAGTATTTTGTGGTCTTCGGTACTTGATAAACAAAGGAAACTAGACAATGTACGTTTTGAAATGGTACACCACCAGTCACTGTTAGAAAATCTCATCGGAAACCTCCTTCACCTTACTATTTGGACTCCTACAGGTTCAACCGGTGGCTGAAAAATTACACCATCACCACCAAAATGTCCCTCTCGACGTCAGGAACAAGCTGCCTTCAAACACCATCATCGAAAATCGCCGGACGCGCCTGGACAAGCAGTCACTGGAGCTGTGCGTGAGCTTCACACACCGTCGCCGAAGACTACTGGAAAAACGACTCCACCAGTGGATGCGCTTCGCCGCGGTGTGTCTGGGTCTGGTCCCAGTTTCTCCAACCGACGTCTGGTTTGGCCAGAGTCACACTTCAAAGTTTCAATTTTTTGAATTTTTTCGAAATTGTCCGTGGCTGATTTATTCAATTTTCGTCTGAATTTTCAATTTTTTCCATCACTTTAATCCCTCCTACCATAGCTCTTATACCATTTGTTGATATTACTAAGCCTATTACACAATATTTTTGTAAATACATAGACCTAAATATTCTCCCAAAGTGGTGAAAACAACTTAAGAAGCTCCAAACTCTCCCTCCTTCATGTAGATGTTTCGAGCTCAGATTTAAATCCACACATGAAAAACCAGAATCATGGCACTGTCTCTTTGGGGAATGACAATTGGAGGCTCAGCGGAGTAGCATAAATTTCCCCCGAAAACCACTCACCCAACTCACTGCCTCTCTTTCCTTTTGAACTAGCCAAAAACCCAAGAAACCAAAAACACTACATTGTCTTAAAAGGCCCCAAGGATAACATTTGAAATGGGCCAAAGAGTCACATTGGGCCAAGGGATTTAAGTGAGACACAACTCACAACCTTCTCTTTGCTGCTATTTTCATAATTTATTTATGAATAATATTTATTCACTAAGGAAGTTTTCACTAGAACCGATCTTCAATCATACGTCTAATGAGATTATTCCATCAAATTCACACGTGGAGGGAGAGATTATGAAACAACACCATAGTGGCCGAATAATCTCGCCAGCCATTTAACGGAATATCATTTTTAAGGTTTTCACCTTAGAGTTGAACAAACATGCATATTTACGTCTTTCATCATTTATGTCTACCTACAACACTACTCAATCTCAATATTCCTCATGTCTGTACTTTGTTACGATTCATGAAAATTTTTGAAAACGGACCCTAAAACGATCAGGTGGCATGGTGTACTAGTAAACTAATAATTTTATTTTTTGATTAATATTTATTATTTATTACTCAAAAGAAAAGATTGCAAAATAAATAAAAAAATAAAAAAGAATACGGGGAAAAAATGGAGGGGAAACTGTTCGACAAAAAATTGGAAATGAATCGGAGAGTTGCTGACTTCGCCAAAATCTCATCCGGGGAAAGAATAGCGTTTTCTTCCCTGCGAGTGAGCACAAATTAGGGAACAACTTAGGGTTTGGGGAGATTCTGTATTAATTCACCTCTCGATACCAGCTATTTTGCAGTGATCTCTACAAGGTAATTAATCCTTTTGTCTTCTTCACCACCAAATTTGGTTGGTGGATTTCAGATTTATTTATGTAATTTTCAATTCTAGCAAGAATCATATCGAGCTCTAAGATTGTGTCTACTTTCATCGCTATTATCTTCTCTAACTCATTACAATCTCCCCCTTTGTTTCTTTCTTTTTGGCAACTGCCAAGGTTCCTTGTACACCAAAAACGTCAAACCAAAGAAATCAGAAGCAGACGTCTCAAACGAGAAGAACGGAAGAACCCAGATAAGCGAAGTAGTCAAGCTGTCGATCCTACCGTCACCGGCCAACCCTCTGTCCGTGAACCACTGAATCTCAACCTCCGGCCGGGGCTTTCGTTCCATCCGAGTTCCAATCGGCAAGAACGTTAGTCACACTCTCAGGTAAGGCTTTCCTTCCTCGGTTACACCTAACCCCAAACCCTAAATTCCTAATTCCTAACTCTTAATTGGGAATCCCGTTCATGATTCATAATTCATTATCTACTTGCTCTCATATGCATTTTTCTTGTATTTTTTTTCATGTTTATTGCAGGTTCTGAGGTTCATATGGGGCTCAGGGTTGAGAAGTAGAAATCAGAAATCCAGTTCACATTGTGAGTTGTAACATTGTGTTAACTTTGATTTTTCTTGAGTTTTTTCAAGTTAATTTTACTCTGATTATTTGTTACATTCGGATTAAATTGAATTGAATTTTTATCTCGTCCTCTGTTTAGTTTCCAGTTTAGTTTCTTGTTTCTCCATATATGGTTTGAGCTCTCCATGTGATGTATGCATAATTTTGTCAATTAACTAGTGCTTTTTTCTCATTTAAATGGGTAGTATAATTACGTTTATGTATCTTTATCACTTATGATTTAGAAATTAAATTTGTGTTTGAAAAAAGATCCATTTAGTAATATGAATTGTACATGTAGGACATTGTTGGATTTGCAATTGATCGGGAGAAAGTTAAGCTTCACAAGTATCTTCTTGTTCGGTTGCATACATTGTGGAGTGTATGTGTTTCCTTTCATTTGAGTTGAATTTTGATTCTGGGAAATGAGAATTTTTTAGAGCTTGTTTGATGCTCTTTATTTTATCAATTTATAATTTTACCTACTACTGATTTGATATTTGATTTGATAACTATTCAATTACAACAACGTATTTTCCACCTTTTTACATTCCCAATACACATTCTACCCCTCTCTTCATTATAAATTCTTTACATTTTGATAAATAAAGAGCATGAAACAAGCCTGTATGAATTTAGCTAGAGTTGGCTACTTATGGGACAATTTTCGATTTTTTAATATATTTTGAAATTAAAAGGAATGTACGATATCAATATATCATATAGTGTTCTGGCATTATGAAATCAGTGTTAAGTTAGTGTTAAGCATATATTTTCAAGTTCAGAAATTTAAGATGTGCGATATTTAGGTAACTTGTTGGCTCATTGTAATCTATTTTGGTGATAATACGGTAATATTTTAGAATTTTTTTTTTCACTTTGTATGTTTTGTTTTGTGATACAAGGTAATTATTTGTTGCTAAGTGGGGGGCCTATTTTTCGACGGTCACCTTGGGCCTTAGAAATCACAGGGCCAGCCCTAATTTAGAGAAGTTAGCCTTCCATTCACATTTTTTTTGGGTTTTAATATGCGGTTCCAATTTCGTGCTTGAGGTGGCTGCACCAATCGTGAATAATTTAGAGAAGTTAGCCTTCCATTCACGTTTTTTTTTGGGTTTTAATATGCAGTTCCAATTTCGTGCTTGAGGTGGCTGCACCAATCGGGAATAATTTATATGAACTTGTGGTTCTGTCAAAATGGCGGATGATAATGCCCTTGATTTGACTTTGGGCCTGCCTTGTGGTGGTGGCGGTTCCTCAGTTAAAGGGAAAATTGGAATCTCATCTGATGCTAGACTGGATGAAATTGAAAGAGGTAGCAAAGTGATAGAGGAGTTCAAAAACTTTCTGGAAGAAGGCTCCCAACAACATCCTGTGAAAACTGAGGAGAATATCTTTAATAACTTTTCTAAAGCTTCCGCGGATGCAGAAACATCAAAAAACTTGAACACTGGAGGGCTACGGACTGCAAACGATTGCAGGTCTACATCAGTTGAAGTAGAAAAGCGATCGGATGTTGCTGACAAGAGGAAAAGCTTGTTTAGTGAGGGGAATCAGCATAAGAAGCAGGAGACAGAAACTCACCGTCCTGATTTGGCTGAGAAGACCAAAACATCCCACATTTCCATATCCACTGATGAGGGATCAACTGCAGAAAATGAAGGCGTAGCTGATTCTGAAGTGGAGGGTTCAAGTTTAAGGCAGGGTTCCCAGCATGATGACAGCTCGAGGCTGTTTGTTGATGGTGGAGTTTCATCTAGGGTTCATAAGGAGGTTCATACATTCTCTGATTCAAGTGGGGTAGAACTTTTAGGACAGAAGAGATTTACCATTTCATCAGAAAAGGAATTTAACATAGGGAACATGCCAACACACTATCGTGTCCCATTCACAGCTCAACCCGTAAATATGTTGAATGTGCCTTACTCTCAACCTTTAGAGGATCATAACCATAATAGTACTCCTGGTTCTTCTAGCTATCCTGTACCTGGCATGACTCATGTAATGGCTGGCACTAGTAGTGAGCGACCTGGAGTGATGTCTGCAAACTTGCCATTGATGTTTGGATACACTCCTGTCCAGCTTCCAACGCTGGACAAGGATAATCCGCGGGGTTATGTTTCTCATCATCAGCTTCGCCCAACCTATGCTGGCAGAGACCAAATAAATTTGGACAAGGGCAACGGTGGGCCAAAGATAACTCAAGGTATTTCTTTAAGTCCTTTATGCTTATCTTTCATTCTTTATTGTAACACTAAACCCCAGTTTTCAACCAACAAATGTTGGCCACACTTGCATGCCGGAAATGAGAGTGGTAGAATATTGATGCTTGTTGCAATTAACTTCTTTCATTACTGGTCTCCTGCTTTCTGCACTAAGAAGGGATAAACGTTGAAGGGTTCTATCTACCGGTCTTCTTTTATCAATCAACGAAACTGCACGCATTTAGTGAACTCTTACTTCCATCCGTATTTGATTTCACATGAATGATTTATTTGGTTGTAGAAGCAATATGGCTTTTATTTGATGAATACAAGTCGGAATTTACCTTTTGATGCTTTTTAGCTTTAATGAGGCCCGATCTATTCAATTGAGAATTTATTTTGAAGAAAACCAAATTACAATTGCATTTCTGTAAGTTAGGTCCCACATGGTTTTGATTTTCTTAAAATAAGTTCTCTTTCTAACTCATTTCTATCCACACATTTACTCATTAAAATAATTTGCTTGTTCCTTTTCAACCATACGATTCTTTCTAACTCATTTCTATCCACACATTTATTCATTAAAATAATTTGCCGTTCCTTTTCAACCATACAATTCAACCATACATCCACCCATAAAATCACTTTTCACAAAATCAACTCTCAAAAGATAAAAACTTACACCCCCTTAAGATTGTTGCTTGTTGTAAAATTTTGTACATTATCTCTACCTTTTCTAGGGCATGCTACTTGGGCCTTGGTGCCAGATGGTCACTGTTTCTTAGATCTGAGAAGGTACTAAGAATTTACCGAGTGTTGCATACAATTTGGACAACAGTGACATCTTGCCATGTGGTTAACGGAGGAAGTTTTCTCCTTTTTGACCAACTAGTCTCAATTTAGAGATTGGGCGATACTGTGCAAACTGGGATTGCATACAAAACAGATCCTGGTATGCAAGTCTGTATGGCTTCATGACCTATTGTTTTCAGCACATTACATTTACCTTGCTGTTAATGGTGCATACTGTGAGTAAACCTGAAGAAAAGTTTGAACCTTGGGAGAGAACCCCTTTTTGTCTTGTCGATGCCATTCGCAATTAGAATTAATGTGATTAGAACCCCTTTTTGTCTTGTCCATGCCTTTTTACTCCTTGGTGCATATAAATACTAAAGAAGAGTTCAGATATCTTCTTTTACTACCTTTTAGATTTGGGAATGGGGAGTTAGCAGTCAGAATGAGCAGTGTTCCGGCCTGATGCAATCTGATCTCCTTAATGCTAGTGAGAGATTCTGAATTTCTGGGGCTTAGCTATTGTTGGAGTGCACATCTTTTCTTCTGGTTTTAGAAAACATGATATTCATACATATATATTATACAGACCTATTAAACGTATTTCTGGTTTATGATACTGTTCATTAACCTCAAACATGCAGCAGAGGAAATTATTATAAATTTACGTTAAAGATTAGACTTTATGATTGCATGTCACCTGATTGATTTTGCGTTATGTTTAATCACTTGTCCAATAACGAATGTTTCTGGATGCATGTAGAATTGTTGCAAGTAAGTTTCTGAATGTGTCATGTTTATGTAGCAACCATGCCAGGGATTTTGCAAAAGTTATCTGATTCTAATGATGGGAAGGAAGTAGAACATGTAAGAAGTAATGGGAAGCAGCATGTTGGAGAAGAAGGCTCCTCTCACACAGAAGGTGATGTGAAAGGAATTGACTATCCTGCTATACATCCAGGTATCGCAGCAGACCTGAAATTCGGAGGCTGCGGGTCCTACCCAAATCTACCATGGGTTTCAACTTCTGGTTCAGGTCCAAATGGAAAAACAATATCTGGTGTGACTTACAAGTACAGCCCTACACAAATAAGGATAGTTTGTGCTTGTCATGGATCTCACATGTCTCCTGACGAATTTGTTCAGCATGCTAATGAGGAGACCCCAGATGCTGGCACTGGTTTAGCATCATTTCCTAGTAGCTCTCCGGCAGTCTGAGAACAAATTGGATATTGGCAGTGAAATTCATCTGATGTTTCTGCTCCGGCTCAGTCATAGTTTTGAAGCCTAATGCAAGCAAGTAGTTGGTTCTGTATAATAAAATAAGACCTCTCCCCGCATGTTCTGCAATGCCTATGTATTTCCTCTTCCACTGGGGTCTCTTTTCAGCCACAATTAATACGATCTTTGTCTATGTAATGATGTATTCCACAGACAGATGTTAAATGTTGCCTTTTCTGGGGTGGTTGTATTTATTTAAGTAAAATTATTTCTATTTTGTATTTCATACATGATTCAGTTGCTTTCTAGGTTCCTGATCCATGTTGAATTTCTATCAGATCTTTGGTTTCTTGTAGCTGTTGGTCAACGCTATCAACCGATCTAAGATTGGAAGGTGATGGGTGCTAATTTTCCATTTTCATCTGCAATTCAACGGCAGTTTGAGGAAAAGGATTTTTAAGGGATTAATCTCACGTCTGAAAAACTATAAAATAAGTTGACCTTGGCTTTTGCTTTTATCATGAATCTTCGCGTTCTAACATGGCACCAAAGCCTTTAGGATTGGCCATTCTTCTCCTCTAACGAAAGACCTTTTAAGATGAACGTACAAGTTTTAATAAAGGTAGTAAAGCTAGGGCGTAAACCTCGGAGGTCCAATAGCATCGTTGAAATAGCATTTAGGGATAGGATTGGGTTTTCTTCTGAACAGTTTTGACCAAATTTCGGACGACATTTCAAACGCAGAAAACATAAACCGTTTCTTTGCAGTGCAAGTTTGGAGTAGACGGTAATAAATTAAAAATTGTTACCACTCCAAACACACTTAGTTATAAATCAGGATTGAGATTGCCCTTGTCTAGATGACAATTTGAGATCAGAATACAGAATTCTTGCACCATTTTAGGCGATTGCATGACCAAATAAGGCAGTGTATACGGGTTATGGAGAATTGCTATATAGGTTGTTGAGATGAATCTTCATAAATTTCCTCGAGCCTTCTCCAAGTCGGGAAGATCTGCAGTGCAGAAGAAAGCCAACATTCAAAAACTGATGATGACCAAAAAGCAGAAATGGCCATGTAAGGTTACAGAATCTCAAGAAGATTACCACCAATCCCATGGATATTGGTTAAAGCACATTTGGCTAAGCTTACAAGATAAAAGTTGCTTGTAGGGGGGAAAAAGGACTTTCAGCAACGTAAACATCTCCAATGCAACAATTGTTAAAATAGGATAATGTAGCCAGTAAATTTAACGGGGAGAAATATAGGGGAGACAGAAAAGTTAGTAGAGAGAGATGATTGAAATTAATTAATATAACAATGCTTGACATTGTCAAGAAGGATGTCTAAATTTTTCTTTTATCTTATTTTAAGAATTTATTAAAAGTTTACTTGCAATTAAACCTTTTTAAGCTTTAGTCAAACACAACTAAGAACTGTGAAGTAAAGGAAATCTAAACTTACAAAGCATCCCTTCATTGTCGCTGCTTTCATCCTCTTCACCCGCGTACTGAAACACAATAACATTTATGTTAAATAAACAGCAAGTATCTCTACTCTCAATTGAAAATACTAAGAAAAAGAGGAAGAGAGGGGCAAATTACCACATCATCATCAGAAACAAGATTCGCTGCAATGACCAGAAAATTGTGTTAAGTACAAAGAACTATCCACAATAATTAGATAAAATGAAAATAAAAGCTAACACTTCTACTCCTTTATTTATCATATTAAAAGCAAAATATATCCTACAATTTTCAACTTTTCCTTTTTTTCTTTTTCTCACAATACTTACTTTCCATAGAACCAGACTCACAACGCACGTACAGCATTGCTTGCATATAATCAGTAATAGTTAAAAGTATTTGTTCTTGCACATCACTTGGATATTTAATTATTGGTACCAAAAAACAGGAAATTCTTAAGAATTATAAGATATGGAAGATAGGTTCTTTTTATATGCAATGATGCTTTTATATGCAATGATGCACAAAATCTCTGCTTAATAACTTCCGCAGAAAAATGAATGATAGTACAAGACAATTTTTGACAGGAAACAAATTAAAGAAACTTCAGGAGCTACGAAAAGTTCAATTGCCACCATATTCATGTTTGTGGGAAGATGAGTTAGGCCCACAGAATCCATCAAGAAAGGACAAATAATATCGTGAGATATTGCATGAACTTACAGTCTGACTCTTCATCATCCTCGTCGCACCATTTATTCCAATCAACTTTAATATATGGAGCAGGCTTTTCTTCAGACTTCAGGAGCCTTTTCCACCATCCCTTTTGCTCTTTCTGAATAGAGCATAATATATTCCTTAACCCGGTTTTTGTCTTACAGCGCTGCAATAAGAGTAACCTCTTAAAATAAATAGCAGAACATCGAATGTATCTTTCCAAGTAGTCTTGCATAAAACTGATAAAAGTTTAACATAAGAAGCTGAAAGTCCTAAATTCCAATGTCATGGGAAGGATGATTAAAGTTGAGGCAAAAGGGAGCAATATCTATATTCTGATATGGATATGCTACTCTACACTTTCAGTTCTAAGCGGCTAATACGAGAATCTCCTATTTTTTACTTCCCCACGAAAATTAGGAATTTCAAGAAGTAAATAAACAAAGACAAGAAAGATTGCCAAGTTACACAGGCATGTAAGCCAGGAATTGCATGCAAGGCATATGGATAAGATACAAACTTATATTCAGGGGTAGAAATCCTTTTCTCTGATAAATGAAATTTAGTTAGGGCAATAATTGAGCTCTTTTTTCTTCCCCAGAAAATGCAAATTATTGCAATAAGTTCGCAGAAGCAGCTCCCTGAACAAGTATAAGCTTACCACCACCCCAAAAGAAGGGGGGAAAAAAGGGAAGGGGGGACGACGATGACGACAACGACGAGGAGGAGGAGGAGGCACATCATTCAGAAAGCACATTTCAGGGATTTAGTAGAAGAATAAAATACACGTGTCTGACAATAGATAGGATTTTCATTTCGTTTAGGAAGAAGTTTGGTATTTTGGTGGTAGAGAGCCAATTTCTCAAAAGATGGGCAAAAGAATGGTGTTTTATTTGCATTCAACTGTAATTCATCCAATTTCAACTTTTATACAGAGCCATACATTTTACATATCAGTTGGCTACTTTTGCCTCTAGTCTGTTCAGTTTGATATCTGCATTCTGCACTCTGCAAAATCAGTCGAAATTCTAGCAACACATTTCACATGTACTTTTCTGAGAAATAACATGCGTTGATGAACACTCAGAGACAAGAAACAAAAACCGGTGTTAGAAACTATTCTCAAACATTCGAACGAAGCTGGTTCACAATTAACCAGCTATAATCTTGATTCCTAAGTTTGCACACTTCTTGTTCTAAGGATGGACCATGGATGAATCCCAAAGTACAGGATTTCAAAATCTTCTAGCTAAAGTAAAACATCATACACTTATTTAACTCATTAGCAGTTAATTCTCAGTTATGAAGGTCCAGGAAGAAAAAAAATCATAAATTTGAAACTAGTTAAACCTTTTAGCAAAATACACTCGTTACCTCAACCAAGATTGTATGAAATTTGGCCAGAAATTAAATCCTACTTTAGTTCAGTAAAATAGGATTTAATCCAACTCACTCATTTAAAAGAAATCAAACAGCAGGTTCCGATTACCACATATCTTTTATGAAAATTTGAGTTGATATTCAAAAAATCTACAGACTGAACTAAGAAAAGTAGAAAACTCGAGACCTGATATTTGGGACATTCTTATTTCACTGTCATAAGCTACTTATAGAGCACATACAACTTCATATATGAACAAAATTCCTCAAATTTGAATACTAAAAACAAAGGATAAACAAAAGCCAGTTGATCATATCAAAAATAAAATAGGAAAAATACATTAAAAATCATAAACAGATTTAGACAGAAAAAAGGACCTCGGGGACAATATTCCCAAAGAGTTGGAGAGTGAAATTAAAGTCTTCACCATTTACTCCAACTGCCGAGAAAGAGAAGAACCCTCCGATCTCTCACACTTAACGGATATGTCCTTGGCATCAGGCAGAGATATCGTTAGATAAACCTTGTCCGACCGCTGTGCCCACAGAACCTCTGGCTGCTTACTGCAAAAATAATTGATTATTATCACTTAACATCAGTAACTCAAAAGGCCAGAGAGCAGAATTCAACTGTTTACAGGAAAATTTTATTTATGCCTTGCGTACCTCATAGTTTTGCAGAAAGATCGGAAACTTTGAGAGATTTGCGCCTGCCTACTGTTTATACAGGAAGAGGCAAGTGAGATTGCACACGAAGAGAAAAGGCTTTAAGAGAGCGTTCGACTTTTAAAAATTCATCTTTGCTACTCCAAGTTCACGTCTTCATTTTTTAATCCTCCAACTTAACTTGTTTTTACTGGTTGAACTTCATAATTCACGTTTTAAATATTTTTTTGAATTAAGCCTAATTTCATAAGAAAAACAATTATAATAATCTATTCTATCTTACCAATAACGTGTTGTTTTGGCTTGGCCTTGTTTTGGTTTATAATGTTATTTAGAGTTGGACATATGGATGTAAAATTATATAGATTGTTATAATTACACTGTTTATGACGACAATTTATACTGTGTATTTGTAATTTGCAAAAAGAAAAAAAATACGTATTAACATATATTTCATTGAAGATAAATTATTTGAGTTCTCCCTAAAAGTCAAATAGTAGCACTAATATGATGTGTCAAAAATCTACTTTGGAGTGGAAATAGGTAAAAATTGGGGCCAAACATATTGTTAAATATGAAAGGGGAAATTTGAAATATGTGAAACAAGGGGGGGTGGGGGAACATTGTAGAGAAATGAAATGTGTGCAATTTGGAACAATAGAAAATCACCTCAAAAGCAATAGTTTAAAACAATATGTTAGATTTAATTTCAATAGTCCTGTATATTGGTTTAAATGAAACAATGAAAGGTATGCATGAATTGAAAATTATTAGAAACTGAAACAATGAAATGCATATATATAAACAATGGAAAAACCCTAAAAACCAATACTCATTATCCGCTCCAAAATTTTCCCCGCACCTATTATTTGGATATAAAATTTTCCCTTTTGTCTTTTTCCCCTTCCACTAGAAATGCACTTAGAACCATCGTTGGAACCGTTGATAGTAAGCCAAGTAGAAATAAAGGGAGGGAAGAATGAGACCGATAATAATAGAGAATAGGGGAAATATATAACTAGTAATAATACGGAGTGTGTACATAATAATCTAACCTTTGCCTTTTTGCTCTATTGGTCCTCAACCATTATTTTATGTCCAACTCATCCTCAAACAATAATTTGTTAATTTTGATTCTGAAATAAAATTGAAGAAGTTTGACGAGGTAGACCACAATTGTTGTTTTATAGAACTCATTAAGAAAGGATCATTTGGACTCGAACAGTAAAGATTGTGAACTGCTTAATAATAAAATAAAGTCCAATGACTAATAGAACATATAAGGCAAACGCTAGGGACCATTTGCGCCATTTACCCCACACCAGGGCAGTTTCTCAGCCAAGAAAAGGAAAGAGGAAAAGGATATATTCTATAATATTTGATATCATTTTATAAAGTTTAATGTATTTTGTGATAAGTGTATTAAAAAATAATAATGCTATTTCCCTAAATGTTTGTAATAGAAATTTATCCCATAATTAATTTATTAGACATCAATAGATACTATTGAAGAACTAGGGGAAGGTGGGGCGGGTGGGGGGGGGGAGAATGAAAGAAGAGGGAAATAAAATAGTCAAAAAAAATATACAATAATATAAAAATAAAAACAAGGTGAATGGGAAGGAGGTGGACGGCGGCGGCGGAACCGTTTCGGAACTGTATTCTAGGTCGAAACGGTTGGTATTGAAGACCAGAGATGCATTGGAGAGGCTCGAGCGTCTTGAGTACACGTCATCTTCCTCATCCTCTTCATCACTTAGCGGCGTCGTTTCCGCTGCTTCCGATGAAAAGCCTACCACAATCAGACGAGACATTATTCGGATCCAGTCCCTCTGCTCTGACATGGATCGGCTTTGGCGCTCAATCCCCGCCAAGTCCCAACTCGACCTCTGGAAAAGGTTTTTTCCCAATATATTTTAAATTTCGTAATCTGTAAGACTTGATTAAAATATTTTGTTGCTTTGATGAATGAACTGTTTTGATGGTTACAGGAAGCTGTTTCGGCTACTGCTTTCTGTTTAGTCGTTGATTATGCTCTCAAAATTTTGGGAAAACTGTTAAGAGATTCGAGTTATCCAGAATATTGCTCTGGTTTTGAAAATATGCTGTCTGATTGGAGATATACGTATACAGTAGCTTGTTTAACATTATATTGAAAAATACATGTAGGTTGTGAAAATTGCAGAGTGGATACGACCATGTCATATTTAACTTATGAATTTGTGGTGAACATTTCCTTTTTCAGCTTAGCAAGGAAGATTGACATCAGAGTATCACATTTTTGTCCTAATGTTCCGGGAAAATATTTATGCAATTCTTGTTGGTCATCTGTCATTACTCTCTGCGTTTTTTAATTTTTGGATTGAAGCAGTGTTATTTTGATTTTGTGCAGAAAAATGGAGCAAGTGGCTGAAGAGGCCAACTCCTTGAAAGCTAGCCTGGATAACTATGTCTCGCGACATCAGAAACGAGTACAAGAAGCTCAAGAGAGGGCTGAACTACTTGGAAGAGTTGTACGAATTCTGACTGCCTGATTTGCTGAGTTTTGTGCTTCTCCGATTCCCAAACTTATTTGTTTACAGGGTTTTACTTCTTTTTTCTAGAAGGATGAATCATCTCATGTTTTGAGAATTTTTTATGAGGAAGCTGAAGCTGTGCAGTCAGTTCATAGCTCGTCCAGAATGCTAGAGGAAACTTATGCAACTGGTGTTGCCATTCTTGCAAAGGATAGTGAGCAAAGGGATCACCTAAAGGTATCCTTCCTAAACTGGCTACACCTAGTACATAGATATACTAGGATCACAATATTTGTGTGCACATGGATTTCTACATGCTATAGTTGGATGACACGGGCATATACAGATAAATGTTATTTACAGACTCAGACTATGCTGAAGATCAATGCAGAACCTGAACTAAACTATAAGATTTGATTTGTAAATTGTAAGGGTACTATGTGAACCATTACATCTATGATGAGATTCTCTCTTATGTGTATATTCCCTTTTCTGCTTGTGACTTATCACCATTATATGTAAAACCATAAAGGAGTTGCTAATTATTTATCAACCGGGTAGTGCAAATACTATGGAAGAAATCCGTAGGAATCAGCTAATCGTTGCACTAACTTATAGGTGATGCCTCTGCCCCAATAACATGTTTGGGTTTCTATATTAAAGCTTTAGTGCATGCAGTTTCTTGACTGCCTGCATGAAGTTGATCAGTAGCAACAGCTGCTATGGGGCTTATTTTAGAAAAAATGAATCAAATAGTTTGGCACAAAGTTATAAATTTTAATAGCTCTTTTCAAACATTTTGATGATTTGATCTTTCTGTCTTTCTGGAAGGAGGGAGGAAGGACATGTACAATAAATGAACTTATATTGACTTATAACAATAATTTCTGATGTGCAGATAACGGGGCATGATATCAGCAAGTGGCTGATGAACACATTTAAATTGACGCAGTCATTCTTGCTTGCTTCATGTTAGAAAGAACATTCTAGCATAGTCTGACAAATCAAACCTATATGGATAACTTTTGAAAGTCACCCATGCTGATAATTTTTTACTGGATTTCGTTTGGTGCAGAGAGCTCGGCGGAAAGCACTTGATGTTCTTAACACTCTGGGGCTATCAAACTCCGTATTGAGGCTCATTGAGAGGAGAAACCGTGTTGACCAATGGATTAAATATGCAGGCATGCTTCTCACTAT
The DNA here is from genome assembly GCA_963692815.1 of Nyctanthes arbor-tristis. Classification (NCBI taxonomy): domain Eukaryota; kingdom Viridiplantae; phylum Streptophyta; class Magnoliopsida; order Lamiales; family Oleaceae; genus Nyctanthes; species Nyctanthes arbor-tristis. The sequence goes on along the minus strand of CAVNYN010256038.1, from coordinate 6,463 downwards.
CATCCTACTTGTCTTCTGGAGGTGGACTAAATGATTAGTAACTTTGTCATCTATCAGAATACTGATATATTCTTTTTGCTTGTGATCTTTGAAAGTCGAATGATATTCTTTCAAGAGGAAAAAAACTTGTATAAAAAATGCCAGCTTTTTGCCTTCCCTGTATAGATTGTGTGGAAACCTGTGGTGTCTGAAAGGAATTGAGAAAAAGAAACAGCATTTGAAAGTTCTACTTTCTCCTGTTCTAAATTTTGTTTTCAAATTTGGATATCATCCCCTCCAAGTTGAATTTTTATTATAATGCATCGCACATGCATGTGCTTTTTCCTTTATCAAACTGTCCATTCGTACTACTATCAAACTATTTTTCGTGTTCTCCAGTGATCCTAAGAAGAAATCTCTGGTGTATTTTTTTTTTTTGTTAAAAGCATTTCCTAGCACATAGTTCATGAACATAAATGATCTGCTTTTATGCAATTTGCCATGTATACTCTGATGAATTATTAGCCGAGAGTGATGTGATAAATCTTGAAAATTACATTCACGTGCTTGACTTTTTAAACCAACTTGCTTAGATTAGCACTGGAAAAGATCTCCCTTCTCTGCTTCCTCTAATTAGGAAAAATCTTCCAAGCATATCGATCTTAGTGGGAACAAGGGTAAAAGATCTCCCCACACAGGACGCCAAACAATGAAGAAAGACAAAAAAAAAAAAAAAAGGAATAACTCGGGTGTGTTCGAATGTCTTAAGTTAACAAAAAATTTGCAACAATGAATTCATATATCAGTTTTTGACTTTCACCAATAGAATGGAATTTTGTTCTTGAAAATGACTTGGATGAATTCACATGCTGGTTCTTGATTATGTCAATACGGTGAAATTTTGCTTGATAAAATGACTTGGAAGGATTGATACACTTAAAAATGAGATTAAACTGCTTGGTCAAAATGAATGACTAGGAATGGATGACCAAATAATATATTGCTAGAAAAAAGAAGTTTGACCGACTTGAATTATGATTTAAATGAAATTGCAGTATTCATCTTGAGTTATACTACATAGATAAAATAACTTATAAAAAATATAACAAAACTGTCATATGGCACGATCCTGTTTTTCAACGCATCACATCATTTTTACGTCAACACTAATCACAGGAGCCACATGTCAACTGTGTCAAACTTTTTGCTACTAACTTTGTCCAATTAGAATTATTCATTCTTCTTTGGGTTAAACGAGTATCTGTAGAGAGGTTTTTGAACACTAATTAGAAACACTGGAAGTTTTATGACTATTGAAAAAATAGTTTGAAGTTCGATGATTAAATGGAATCAAGAAGTAAAGGTGATCAGTAAGCGCTAAGAAACATTCTGAAATTCCATAAACAAAGAAAGGGTTCCCTTTTTCCCTAATCCATGACAAGCCGCCATGAAACATGAACACGCAAATACTACAAAACAAAATCTTGGACAGACATAAAACTCAGTGAAACCAGCGCACAAATTCCAACTTGTTAAAATACTAAAAATGCTACAGCAAAATTGATATTCAATTAATGAATTTACAAGATTGTACGTGACTTAAACAAGTATTACAGTGGTTACGATTCACATTTCAGGCGAGAAGTTTTGAGTTCGAATCACACATATCATTCTCCTCCTCAATATCTCTTAGTATCAAAAAAAAAAATACAAAAACATTTGGTTTTTCTTATGCTGCTCTCATGCTTACGTGACATTGCCCATGTAATCTAATTAATGATCTAGAATTAATTCCAATAAATAAAGTGGAAGCCTATATGACATTGCCCATGTAATCTAATTAATGATCTGGAATTAATTCCAACAAATAAAGTGGAAGCCTCAATTTCAAGATGAAATGTGAAGGGCCGGATTGTTAGTACTAACATTGAATGGAGTAAACTGCTTGACTGGTTTTCCCCATTATTTTGGTACCTATATAGTTTCAGTAGCTAATTAACTATAGACAAATATGAAAAACAAAAATGAAATATAAGTTTTATATAGTAAGTGAACTATCTTTATGAGACGTAGAGAGTAACTAATACTATGAAACATTAGTTGCCAACATGAAAAAACTCAATGAGAAACAGAAAGATTAAAAATAACAGAAAGACAATAAAAAGTCGGTGGCAACGAGAAATTGACAGCAAAAAGCAGTGGTGCGGGGGTTCTATGGTAATAAATAATATAATGCTATTAATTAATGTAATATTTTGAGAAATGAAGAAAGGATCGCAGGATGACACGACGCATACATATTAGTTATTACAGTAATCAAACTCGAAAAAACAGTGGACTGTTACTTACCAGTTTTCCGCTCAACCTTGGTGCCAAATACAAACTGCCCCGCCTTGCTCATTCTTTCCCACTTGTTTTCACACTATTTTATTTTTATTTTTCTTCTTTCTTTTCTTCACGGCTCGTTTAATTTTCGTACACGGTATTGGACATGATCATGCAGTCTAATCAATAATAGTGGAATATGCATGTCTTGTAAAATAGATTTTACGAGAATAATAACAAAATTTTAACAAGCAGCATCAAAGATCTTGACGCTTATTATTGATGAATAGTTAAGATGGTTTGTTAAGTCTTTTATGAACTTAAACTACAGTTTAAGTGAAGTTAAAATCAAAATGTTTTTTAACAGGATAAAATGAAACATTACTAGATTGTACGGCCAAATGTAAAATTTTTACGCACTGAACATAAACGAAGTTTCTAGGACGATATATGAGCTACCATTAAAATTCTTATATGAACGATATTTCATTTGTCGAAAGCTCAAAATCTCAAATATTTATTTATGTTTCAAAGGTAAATATTATCGAACGAGAAATTAGCTTAAAAGAAAACTAGCCCCATACATTAATTGACTATAAACGTGAATTTTGATCTATAAATGCCGAGTATATCTCGTAATAATAAATATATAAGAATTTCAGCTGTTCCCCTTATGACAGATATTTTCCTCGTGAAACAAGTTGTACATGTTATCCTCCATTCCTCCTCCCGCAGCCCCTGGTTTTGCCAACCTCCCTTTGCACGTATATATCCATCCCTATATCATGCACTTTTTTCCAAACCTCATCAGCATTCCTCCATAATTTTCCACTTGACTTTTTCCTCCACAGTCTCCCACTAATTCTTCATCCCAAATCCTGTTTCCATCAGTCGCCAGGAAATCTTTTTCAATAGAGACCATCTCGTTTCATTTATATATATACATACACATATTATTCTCCTGCATGCAAATACAGTTTTGATTCTTTGAAGGTGAAGAAAGGAGTTTCTTGATTTGCTAGAGAAATTAAACAACCCCTTTTGAGGTTTCTTGATGACAGGTTGGGTGGAGCAAAGGAGACCATCATCATATCATCATGTTGATAAGGCTAATATCATAAAGAAGAAAAGAATATGCAAAAGAAAGGAGAGAATTGTTCAAGTCAAGAGGCCTCTGAATATGGCTTCATTGACCCTGCAGAATCTTTTTGATTGTTGCCAACATGTCTTCAAGGGCCCTGCTTCCACTGTTCCCCCACCATGTGATGTGCAAAGGCTTTGCAACATTCTAGGTAACTTTCTGAGCCGCCTCATCTAAAAGTTTAAATCTAAACTCATTTAAACATTGTTCCAGTTTGAGATCATTTTGTGAGTTAGTCAATGTGTAGTCTCAATCTATGGTGCCATACGGTTATAGGATGTGCCATATATCTGGCGCTAGATCATTTTCAAGTCAAGGCGGTGGCTTCACATTATTGAGAAGAAGGTTTAGTTTGCTGTTATTGATGATTATTAATGTAAACCATATTTAGATAGGATTTTGAATTTTCTCGAATTAGTATAAGTGATGTCTTTCTGTGTTAATGAGTGAGTCTTCTATTGCCATTTTTGTAGATGTTATGAAGCCAGAAGATGTGGGACTGAGTATGGATCTGCAGTTCTTTCAACCTAAGGCTACTGTAGTAGATGAAGGGATTACCAGAGTTACTTATGCCACAATCTACAAATGCCATAGCTTTTCTGTAAGATATTCTCTTTGGTGGTCTCCATTTTCGTCGTAAGACCGATCTTCAGTTTAATTAAATATTTTCTCATTCGAAAAATGAAGAGGGGTTTATCAAGACACGTGGATTCCAGTTAAATCTTTGTTGATGTTAATGCGTTTAATTTAAGGATTGATTTTTCCACAGCTGTGCATTTTCTTTCTTCCTGCAACTGCTGTTATACCTCTCCACAATCACCCAGGGATGACTGTCTTCAGCAAGCTTCTTCTGGGGACAATGCACATTAAATCATATGATTGGGTCAATCCCGGTACCCTCGAGTTGCCTTCTTCTAAATGTGAGTCCTCTCTTATACATTTTGTCATCATCATATATATTGCTGTAAAATGAGATATTGATGAAACATAGAAACTCGTGTGCAGTAAGACTGGCAAGGATGAAGGTAAACAGAAACTTCAAAGCCCCGTCCCATACTTCTGTGTTATATCCAACATCAGGAGGAAATATTCATGAATTCACTGCTATAACACCATGTGCCGTTCTCGATGTTCTCGGGCCTCCCTACTCCAAAGACGATGGCCGGGACTGCTCATATTATAAAGACACTCCATTTACTGCTTTTCCAAGTAGGAACTAACTTAACCTCTCTTCCTTCATTATCAACTAGTAATCAAAATGCATTGACATGTTAGAACTACAGTTACCAATTGGGTTCTTTCTGAAAATGCAGATTTAGAAGGATTTGCAGAGTTTGATGATGATGGGCATAGTTATGGATGGCTAGAAGAGATTGAAATGCCCAAAGAAGCAGAGATGGATGGAATTCAGTATATGGGTCCACAAATACAAGATTCCACTTGTTAGATGTCTCTTTTTTCCTTCAAAAAAAACGTCCTAGTTGGTACAGTATCAAAATCCTACCTTGTATACATCATGTTTTGATATTACCACATGTAGACATGTACAATGTAATATAATAATGGTCTTTCTTTTTTTTCCTTTTTCTTTTCCCTTCCCTTGAAGTTCCCTTAAAGTTCGGGTGTTAGGCGACTTGAAGAAACAAGCTGCTGTTTTGTTGAATTACCCGGTCAAAACGGTAAAGTTCAAGAGACTTCTCGTGAACACCGTTCCATTTCATGAGGATCTTACGATGTAATTTAAACAATAAATCCTTAACAGAACTTTCTTCTTGTGAATAAGAAGGAAAGCCAGTAGCGTCATTGAAGAGATAAGGAATACAGCAGCTAGTGCAGAAACAGCTACACGAATGTTCTAAATTAAGAGTCCATTTGGTTTGTGTTATAATTAGATTGTGTTATAATAAATTTTGAAATTTGAATTTTTGTGAAATGTGATAGGTTAAATTTTGTTGAAAAAGTAAAACGTTGTGATTTGATATGATAGAATTATAATAGATTCCTGTTATAATACAAAACAAACGGGCCCTAAATCAAAATTTGATGCGAAATGTGCATCGGTAATAATGCAATGATACAACAATATGTATCTCTCTGAACAAAAGAGTTGCAACATAATAATAGCAAAAAGCATGCAGCAAACTGGGAATATTGATGTGTTACTGAATTTGGCTTCTGTCATTCCTCATCAGAGTAATTGAACTTAATCGAGTGAGATTGCACATCAATCACTCCTCCTCTATAGCTACCACGCTTCTTAGTTTTTTCGTGACGGAAGTCCCTGCACACACGAAAGAAGGGAGGCATATGATTTATAAACCTGTGAGTGTGTTATTGGTAAAACAGCACAAAGTATACCACTGCTCTAAAAACCCGCCTAAGCAATGCGTAGGAGGCACTTACACTTTACACTTTCTAGAACACTGTTTATATTGATTTCTGGACCCATCTGTTGATGGGTAATATCTAGCCATATAATGCAAATAGACATGTATATCATGATTCAGCCCAGTTTAGCTACCAGCTAGTAAAGTTTCTTTCACCTTTTCACTCTACATGTTTTTATCTAGTCTTACCAGTTCATCTCCGTAACTACCTGTGTTCATTATATTCATAATCTTCGCTTGTCCATAAACCAATTACTAGATGAAATTGAAAATATGTTGTAATTCAGCACGTGAGACAGAAATGCATACCTTCCTCTGACCTGACCCAAAACTTCTTGAGCTTTGGCACCATACCCATTTTCTGCTCCATCCTGTGAGGAACCACCAAAAAAACATAAAGAAATAAAACAAAATACAGATACAAGAATATTAAATACCAATCGATCAGATAAAATTATTAAATTCAAATTTCAAGCATGCAGGGTATGTGTACCGTACGTATCAACATGAAGATATGCAAATGCATACTGTATCCATGAAAATTTGTCTTAGATATTCATATGCAATTGCATTTGAAGGATCAATTGTTTTTTTTTTTTTTTTTTTTTTTTTTTTTGGGGGGGGGGGGTTA
>CAVNYN010256033.1:0-24767 GCA_963692815.1 Nyctanthes arbor-tristis | reverse complement strand
CTAGATTCACCAATTTTTCTCTTAACTCAGTTGTACCACTTGTGCATAAAAGAAAAAGAAAACACCTCTATTTATAGGCTTCGTTGACTTGGAAGACAAGACAATTCCTTCTAGAATTTGGATTCCTTTTCCTCCAAGAACTCTTCTTTTTTCCTTTTTCTTTCCAACTTTAGATTATTCTTAACAACAAACCCAACAATCTCCACCTTGCCAAAATAAGCCAAAATCTTCATCTTCTTCAGCCTTGTACACAATATTTGAGATATTACCAGACAAGCCTTTGACACACTTTGATAGTCTCATACTCCACCACACGAGTATAACCACTTAGAATTAACATCAAATTTCAAGCATTTCATCGGCTCAATGTCGAAATAGTCTTGCTGATATTTGTAGTGAAACTCTCTTGTTGGCTTTCCAAAGAGCTCATCGGCTATTGATATTATTACAAACACATATCATGCATCATCGCCAACCAAGGCTCGTGTATAAATACAACCGCTAGAAATAACACATCTTTTACCATGACACATAGCGACACACTATGAGGATGTACCCACATACTTTATAGCACATCTCCACCACCCTCACACTAAGAGAGTCAGATTGTTCAAATCCGAACAGTAGCCGAACGTGCTCCATATGGACAATGTTTTCTCACGTGGTTAGCAAGTTTACAACATCAACAAGCTGCAACACCCACCAGTTTCTAGACAAGCCCATTGAAAATTTTTGTACCTACACCAATTCACAAAGAACTAACCCACTATTCTAGGTGTAACAAATTTGAAGAACTTCTTGTTGGATACACCTTTCCAGATTGACGCCACAGTTCCTTCACGGAAAATATTGTATGAATATTTACAAAAACATTCCTGACTAGATGGAGACACATCCGGCTTCCAATCTTCAAATATAAATCTCCCCAATCACTATCGCTCATACTGGCTCTAGCAACTTTGTTAGAACATGAGGATGATTTTTCTTTAAAGGCTTTAAATCGTCCAACCAAAATCAAGAAATTCCAGACTTGCTCTAGCCACAAGTCAAATTTGATTCTCACCACTTCATATGCTATATTTTTCCTCTGTTCCACCTCGAACAGATCGGAACCTGGCTCTGATACCACTGTTGGGAATTAAGGCAAATTCCTCAATTACACCCGCAGGACTGTTGTTCAAAGAATTTAATTGAGATAAGGGAAAATAAACGAACGAAGACAAATTTAATAGACTGTCAAAGTTTTTCACTATATGATTAAAATCGCTACAACTATATAGAATTTTCACTCGTCAAACCAATCCTTCAAGTATTACAAGAAAAATATAACAAGTTTTACCGCATATACTAATTTCTATCATATGCCCAACTTGCAAAAGATACAAGAAATCTCAAGACGCTATGCTACTATTTTTCTTCACAAGACTCTCCGACCCAACCCAAGTGACACCGAAAAGATCACCTCGAGCTTTAACATACCTAATTTTCTACCATTTAAATAAATCACAAAGAGTTACAAAAAAACTCTCAAGGTGCTAGAATCAACAATTTTTCTCTTAACTCAGTTGTACCAATTGTGCCTAAAAGAAGAAGAAAACACCTCTCTTTATAGGCTTCGTTGACTTGGAAGACAAGACAATTCCTTCTAGGATTTGGATTCCATTTCCTCCAAGAACTCTTATTCTTTCCTTTTTCTTTTCATTTTTAGCAAAAAACCCATCAAATATTAATTACACGGGATTTAGTACCTCATATTAATTACTTTGTACATTTGTTAATTTCAATTTGTGGTTGATTACATCCAATGTCTCGACCAAGACAATTACACTACTACAGAATTACGCATAAAAATTGGAAATACTCATCGGTTTTTGGGAAAAACGACACGTAAACAATACGCGGTGGCAAAATTGAAATAAACGCTACTATCATAGGTGTCGGTCCTTGGTTAATAACTGACGCTCCTAGTCGATCAGTAGAAGGGGTGTCGGTTGTTATCTGGCAACCGACGCCTCTTAACAACTTAGGCGTCGATCCTAGTAAGGGACCGACTCCCCTTAATACATTACAGGGACCGATGCCCTTTCCTTTTATGTCAGCTATCCAGATTCGTGAAACCCCATTTGAAGTTTCTGCCAAGAATCTCGATTTGAACTCCAATCTTGCCGAAACCAATTTCAATCCTTAAAACCCATTTCAAGATTAAAGCAAGGCTCATTTTCAGCCTTGAGTCACATTAAGAAATTACTTCCCCATATTTCGACTCCAAAATCCCTAGATCTCCACCCAAACAATCCAGCGAGCGGCGGCGGTAAATGGCTGGCGAAATGCATTCGGCTTGATATCTTGGTAAGTTTACTTGATTTTCCATCTTCTCAGTATTTTTTTGGTATTAATTTCATTGCCACTTAAGTCTTGGTAGTTGAAGGTGACTGACGGCGGCAGTGGATAGCAGACAATGGCGGCGGCAGTGGGGTGGATAGCTGTGTTGGTGTATTACATTTTTTTCTTCCACATTTTCAGAGAATTTTCAAGGTATAATTTTTTCTCCATTTTTTTGGTTAGTTTGGAAGTTTGGAATGAGATTATTGGTTTTTATGTGTAACGAGATATTTATTTTAGATTTAGAAATTAGGATTTTTAAGGTTTTTGCGAAATTTGGTAAAGATAGGTATATATGTATATGTTGTTAAATATATTTGTTGTTATATATGATTTTTTATTAACTTGTGAAATTATGATTTTTTTTAAATATATTTTTTGTTATATATATTTCTTGTTAATTTGTTATACTATGATGTTTTGTTAAATATATTTTTTGTTATATAGTGTTATATATGTATATAAGTATATATTTTTATTAAATATATATGTATATATTGTAATGAGAAAGTTGGTTTTATTGTATGAAGAAATATTTTATTTTGGATTTAGAAATTATGATTTTTAGAGTTTTTGTTAAATTTGGTAAAGATGTGTATACGCGTATACACTGTTTAGTAGTGTTTTATACATAAATTAATATTATTTCTTTGAACTAAAATGATAATGAGAATACATAAATAATTAGTAAGTGTTGAAATTTAAATAAAGGAATGGAATCAACCAATTTAAAAATTATTTGATTAAATTATGACGTCAATAAAGTAGCGTAGAAAGATTGTGTCATGACCCGTAATACTTTTAGGAGGGAAAATACTAATGTAATAGTTCTTTGATTAAATCTTAATATTCTAAATATGCTAAGAAGTTTTGATAGACATATTAAAAAATTAAAATTCAATAATGTAACTATTCTGTGATTAAATTTGTGACGCAAATGAATATGTATAATTAACAAATATTGATGAGCAAATCAATTTTTATAATAATGAAATAATAAAAAGCAATTTGATTAAGTGAGTGATGAGAATGAATATGTAATTAACAAGTATTGTTGGTCAAAGAAATTAAGGAAATCAAATAACGCGTCAATGGATTCGATAAGTACAAAAAAATTATCCGATTTCAATATTTTGACATAGGTGGTGAGATATATATGGATCAGAGTTGGATGTATGGAAAACGTACCACACTAGAATATTTGGAAGGGGTTGAAGAATTTATAAAATTTGCCAAGGATAATAGGAAAAAGAAATGGGAAGAACTAATAGTATGTCCCTACCGCAATTGTAAGAATTTGCAAAAGTATCGTAGCTATATGGAAGTGAAGCATCATTTGATTAGGTGTGGTTTTAACGAATTTTATACACGGTGATTTTTGTATGGTGAGGATTTACTTCCTACGACTAGCACTGGTGTCAATGAGGATGCTCATGAGGAGAACACGATAAACAGGAGTAATGAAATTAATTTGGCAAGAGAAGATAATGATGATGTCTAGAACGACTTGATTGATGAAATGATGCGTGATATAAAAGATGATTTCACTGAGGCTCCGCGCATTTTTGACGGCTTGTTCCTTGATTCCGAAAAACCATTTTTACTTAGATGTAATAAGTTTACAAAGTTGTCTGCCGTGTTTAAATTGTATAATTTGAAACTAAAGAATGAGTGGAGTGACAGGAGTTTTATAGGGTTGTTGGAACTTTTATAAGATATGTTTCTCGGGGATAATAAGCATCCTAGCTCAACCTATGGGGCAAAGAAATTGTTGTGCCAGTTGGGTATAGAGATTGAGCGGATACACGTATGTCCAAATGATTGTGTCTCGTACCGATAGGAGTACAAGGATTTGCATGTGTGCCCAAAGTGTGGGGCGTCACAGTATAAGAGAAAGGACAATCATGTTAAACGTGCTTACAAGAAAGGTCATCCAGCAAAAGTGCTATAGTATCTGCCAGTAATAGTTGGTATTGATGATGTAGTCGACGAAGAAGAGTATGATTAATTTGACGAAACTTCTCCATTCTCTGTTGGTATACAACATATACCTACAGGGGATGATAACATATACACAATTTAAATGCGTTTGGATCATGAGGAAGGCCAGCGAGTTGATCATTACTCATGATAGCATGGTCATGTAAAATCATTTACATTTTGTGTTATAAATGCCTTATTAATTATCTTGTTTGTGGCTAGTATCTTGTTGTCCATCGCCAGTCAGGGAAATTAATTATGGAGCAACTCAACAGACGAGAGGGAAATTAATTATAGAGCAACTCAACAGACGAGTTATGAGTACATGCTCCACGCAGTAGGAGAAATTATAGATAAAAAGTACATTCGAGCACCGTATTTTATGGGGTAAAAATTATTGCAGCTATTCATTTGTTGTTTTGCCTTGACTTAATTTAAGTTATTCGTCGCTGAATATTCAAATTTACTTTCTTATAAAATATTTTAGAAACCACTGAATGCTGCTGGTGCTATGCCTATCATGTAATATGGTGTACTTCTTTGACTTTCTGGAGGATAACGGGCGCAACATGTCTATCAAGCCACAGTTGACTTTGTAAACAATTATCAGTAACTATTGTATATTATTCTTTTTTTTACTTGTTTAACTAATATACATATCTGTGTGTGTATATATATTATAACTTTAAGGTGCTTAAAATATTGTGGGCTTCAAGGAAAATAATAAGGAAAAGTGCCATGTGGAAAACAATCAAGGTATGAAAAATATCCTCTAAATGTTACAATGACTATCGAAGTTTCAAGTTTTAGTGATTTAATTACTAATATTTATTTTAAACTCATTCAAAATTTTGGTGCCCTAAACAATCCGGATCTGATGAGTGTGTCTATTGTGTGGTGAGAAATATATAAGAGATAGTCACTCTATATGCTGGTACCAAAGAATATTTTGATACGGTATAAATATTTATCGAATACTAAGAATTATCTAATCAAAAAGGTATTTATTTTATTAACAAAGTATAATTATATTTTTTCTTTGTTGTAAGCATATGAAATTGAATCATATATTCAAACGAATAAAGATGAGGTACGGGAATTATGGGCCGAGTACTTTCTCCAAAATTGTACATATTTTTTGTTTAAACTATTGATTGTAGTTAGATTTTTATGAAGATGGTGATGATTATTAGAGGAGTATACTATATAGCAGTTATTGATTTTTGTACAAGTGTTGTTTATATTCAATAGTTAGTTTTATTTTAATGCAACGGTTTATTTACTTTAGCTTTTTTTGTAGTAGTATTTATAGTTTCCTTTATATCAAGTTAACGGTAATTACTTTAAAGTGTATGTAAGTTGTTGGTGTTGGTGATGTTTGGTTTTGGCTAGTTGTGGATGCATTTATTATTTTGGGGTCACAGGAAAATTGACAGAATTTGATCTGTTGTAATTTTTATTAAAAAAATTATTTAGCGTCGGTTGTTGTAGCACAACCGACGCCTATGGTCTACTTTAGGTGTTGGTCATTGTAGAACAACCGATGCCAATGTCTGAACATGCGGCGTCTGATATGCATTTAGGCATCGGTTGTTACCTTATAACCGACGCCTATTGTCACATTTAGGCGTCGATAAACAACCGGCACCTATCATCTTAGTATGAACATTGGTTACATATGCGTCGACGACAGAGCCGACGCCTATTAGGCTTTTCTGCAGTTGTGTTAGTATTTTAAATTTCTGCGGTAAATTGTAAGTTTCAAAATTAAAAATTGTAACAGCCATTATACGTCTCCACTAAAATAATTTCATGGTTTTCAACGAAACAATTGATGATATGAACAACTATTACGTACAAGAGTATATGAAACTCCAACAAACAATGAAGATTACCCATTTAAATTTATAAGAAAGTAACCTCTAATGAGTCTTTGCTTTTCAATGACTATTACAAAGGACATGGACAAATTGAATCTTGTGTTAGAATATATCCTCTTGAGTATCTGTTCTCACACGAAGGAATATATGTTGCACTTTCATGTAGAGTTTTAATGCAAACAACAAAAGTCGTTGTCAAATCAGAAGACAAATAATAATGATGCAATTTTAACATAAAAATTAAATATAGAGAAATACTTTTGTAATATTATATACTTTTCAATAAAAATCATGCATATATTTTTCATATTATACAATGTGCAATGCACGTTTAGGTGACTAGTGACTAGAAAAGGTTTATAGACTCGTATGGAATTTTTGTAGAGGGAAAAAAAAACAGCGACGCGAAGAATATTTTTCATGAAACAAGTGAGACGAACAATATTAATTTGATTTCGAGGGCCATTACAATTTCAAATATTTATATAACTCAAATCTTCAACGCTTCCTTTCCTCTTTAGCTTCGACTTCTTACTTTGAAATCTTTTTTAGTTCTACTTATTATTTAGAGTTAATTATCTCAAACCACATTAAACTTTACAAAAGTGAATTTTATATGTCAATATACATTAAAACTTATCTCTAATGCAACTACACTTTTAAAAAATTATCTCATCTGCCATTAATATCCTTTAAGAATCGTCCCAAGTTTTTTTTTAATCAAAGCACCAACTAGGCCGCAGCGTCATTTTTAGCTGTCCGCCTTACTTAGCTAGTGGGGGTTTAGAATCCCCCTATAATTTTTATTAATTTCTCAAAAAATGGTACAGCCCAAGAGGAGGACATAAAACTTAACCTCTAACTGAATGTACAATAAATGAAAGCAGTAAATAAGGATGTGTCACCTCCCTAACACTAGAATCGGTAAGAGCAAGAAATAAAATAATAACTAGAGTAACTGTACACAAGACTCAAAAATAAAGAATTAAGCTAACCTATATACCCGTAACTGAGGGAAAACCATGACGGTCTATCTGTAGAAGTTCATGGGCCACTGAAGGCACATCATAAACCCCATACTTTGTGTAGCACTATCTGGTCCAGCCGTCAGAAGCAAGAGCATTAGCAACCTAGTTGCCCTCACAGAAAATGTGCGAGAGTCTATCCCTATCTAAGTGCAGTTGCTGCCGAATGTACTGGATAATGATCTTAAGATTCCAATGACCACCTCCATGAAGAATGCAATGGATAACGACCATAGAGTCAGCCTTCACCCATAAATCTGAGATACCAAGCGACCTGACCAGTAACATATCATTGAGGATAGCTGGAAGCTCGGCCTCCAAAATCATACAATCATCATAATCAGCAGAAAATGCACGAACATAGTGCCCTCTAGAGTCCCTAATAATACCATCTCCACTAGCTCTCCCCTCAACGACACATTCATCTGTGTTCACCTTGTGAGATCCCACAGATGGTCTCCGCCAAAAAAATAAAACAGGAAGGGGAGGAGGGGAGGAGGAAATAGAAATGCCAAACCTGGAAACCGGATCAATGTCCTCTCTTCAATACATGAAGCGAAGTGCTCTGCTAATATGAAAAAAAAGATATAGCCTGATGCACACGCCAGATAATCCTCCCAACATCAATAGCTATACCTCTTTATTTCGCATCATTCTGAGCCCTACACAAAAAGCGGCACAATGATCCAAAAATGCCCCCTCTAACTGCGTGTCCAGAGAAGCACCATCTCTGAAAATGATACTGAATACCGTCAGACACAGGATGAGAAACCTGAAAGGTAGAGGAGAACCGATCTCCACACTCTATCAGCCACTGGGGTGCCAGTAAAAACATGCTCCAGTGTCTTTTCCTCAGAGCAACATTGAAAACATGAAGGCATTTGCACATTAATCCACTGTATAATCACGTAATCTACTTGGATAAGACCCTGCCATAGTCGCCAGTAGAAAAAAGACACCGTTATAGGAACGGTCTGACCCTAAAAATCACCATATGCTGACGGTCTAGTATAAGGCTGTCTAACTAATTCCCAAGTGGACCTAAAAATAACAGTATCTGATCGAAGCTCATAGTATCTAATAGCACCCCAACAATACGTAACACCATATGTAAAAGCACTGCCCCCATGATATTGCCCAAATCCTATCCAGTATCATAAAAAAACTCACAAAGTCTAGTTGTAGAATGAGTATGAGAGGGTAACTACAGTGCAAGCATAGTGCCCCCCATCTAGCAGTCATGCCAAAAAAAATACCCGACCCTTGCCAAGCTGCCAAAAAATCTGAGGCTCGGCCTGAGAATGTGCAGCCAGAAGTCTACTCCAATCACGAGAGGCTAAATAAGACGGCTGAAAGAATCGTCCTAAGTTACTATTGAATTTATCAAAATCTTGTTCAGTCTGCTATTAAACTTTTTAAAATCGATTATTTTTTTAGTTAAAAATTTATCATGTGATTGTATCATATATTAATAAATAAAATTACCACCTAGTAAAACTTATTTCTTATATTTTTATTTTATTTATTAATTTTTAAACCAATATTGATTAAATGGCAAATGAGATAAGTTTTTAAGTGGATAGAAAACCCATAATCGAAATATTAACGAAGCGCACTTTATTGTTATATATAACACTTTGCACGTGTTCTTGCTGATTGGTGTATTTTAAATTGATGTAAATAGTGATTTAAGGACGAGTTACGCACTCAATTGTGATAATTCATTTTTTTTTTTTTTGAAAATACCTCAGTTCGAAAATCCAAACAACTCGAGATATAAATTTTATTGAATATAGAATCAAAATTTACATAAAAGATGTGACAGTTGAAAATAATTATTTTAGCTATAGCTAGAATATAGTTATGCTTTAAGCAAATAATGAATGTATCCGGTTCTAGCATTGCATGTGTAGCATATGCCGGGTCGGTTGTACATGCGTGTCTTAATTTGAATTACTACTATGTAGCACCGTATTGTAGTACGTCTTTAGAGTTTAAGTGGTTTCAAAAATTGTCTTACGATATTTCAATCAATTAATGTCATTTAGATGTCATCTAAACTGATATAATTACAATAAACACCAGGAGCTACAATTTAAAATATGAGACTATTAAAACGGAAAAACTTATATGTCAAGCCAAAAGTCGTCATCAGCCAAAAGCATCAAAGATATATGATAACAATTTGTGATGTAAGCACATATATAGTTATAACAAATTGTGACTTACATATAGTGGAAACACATCACATAGCAATTTATCGTTTGTGACATATATAATAAGGGCATAATGTGGGTTAGCCTGCATGCATTGGGCAATCTCAAAGCAATTTCGTGTGCCTTTTTGAGATTTATTAAAGTTTGATGATTTCAAAAGAAAACTAACAACTAGTATTTTACAGTTCATAAAAGCATTGGGATCTCTGGGGTGCGCAAGTCGCGACCACCATTTTTCTCCTCCTTTTTTGTCCCTTTAACAAAACACCGCAAATATTGAAGTCTTAAACCCGAGACCGCTTTTATACATTTTAATGCAATAACCACCGCAGCTAGCTCATTTAGTTTTGTTGTGCTTTTTTTTTTTTAAGTTTTTTTTTTCTTTTTAATACAATAAGGCGAATTTTGGGGAATGGAATCAACTTGAATCACAGATTTCGTCTTAACACGGAGTGTTCTTTATCACTTAAATTATATATCATCTTTGGTCTAAGAGCATATATAATGTTGGGAAACAAATAGTGTATGGTTCAAACAAAATCTTATTCAACCAATTAAATGTTGCTACACGTGTTTTCCACCTAATTTGTCGCTGTACATATTATTTGAGAATAAGTCCCGCCCAACAATTTTCTCACTTTGCTTTCCCCCCTAGATTAGAATTGCTCCATATCTACGACTATATTTCTCCTTAATTTTAGCTTTTCCTAATGATACTTGAAGAACACAAGGCCAACATCATCACCACATAACTAACTAGTTAATTAATTCTTTAAGTGTTTTTATGTTTCTCTTTAATCTTTGAATGCTTTCGTCCAAATGCTTTATACACTAGTAGTGATCGCACACTAACTATCGAGCCGAACTATATATTACTAGTTCTATTTTCGAATGTCATAGAGTTATTATTTCATTTGGAAAAAGAAAAAAAAAATCATCAAGAGACTATATAAATAAAATTTTGTTTTGTGTTAAAAGTGAAATTTCTTGTAGTGCACAGTGCACTTACCTTTTTCTTGATAAAAACTTTTATTTCACTTGGAGTTGCACTTTGAGTCTAGCTAATTAAGTATGTCTAGGCGCAAAAACTACATGACAAAGTATGCGTACAAATATAAGCCTCGGTTGATCAGTTTAGACACACTATTTAAAACACACGTTCATAGATATGCATGGAAGAAGTGATATATTGCTAATAAGGGCCAAGATGTTAGGTTTACTAAAAAACTTTAGAATGATAACATTAGTCTCGCCCATGATATATATGATTCATAGCGTGGAAAGTTAGGTCACTAATAAAGTTCAAGTTTAATTTCCACGACAGAAGTGCTAAATAACTGAAATATATATGGGTGGAATCCTAATCAGAGCCAATGTAGAAACTTAAATTTCAGAAATAATATTGTTTTTCTTCTTGGCTTCTTGCTTTGAGGATATTTCGTCAGAAGCTGAAAAGAGAAATACCGGGGGGGTGAGAGAGAGAGAGATTTAATAATTGAACTTTTAAATTTTATTTTATATAATAATAATGGTGGTTTGAAAAGTTTAGCTTTGGAGTTCAATTTGGGCATGATAGTTTGATTATGGCATTTTCGAATAATGCAATTGATTTCAAATATATTTTATAATTTATATTAGAAAAAAATTAAACAACAAGTTAAAATAGTACTTTCAAAATATATATATCAACAAAAGAAAGTTCAAGTGAAAATCAGAAAAGAAAAATAGGCCATTATACCATCCCATGATGAAGTAGTAGCGTTTGAGGCAGACTTACCAATTTAAGTTGTAAGTTTCGGTTTTGCTTACTCGTTAGACATTAATTAGGCATAACTGTTCCCTCTCACGTAAGCAGGCACGTGAGTATTGTATCTACAACTTCCATCCTGATTATTTGGTTCCATTTGATTTTTTACAAGGATTAAGAAATATGTTGGAAAGGCACATTATATTATCATTGTTCTTAATTTGTCTCTATTTTGTTCTTGGTTTGTCTCTATTTAATGAGTAGAATTCAAAATTAGTAGTTATAATTAAAGTCTTAAATAAAAATATATATGTAAATTAATGTAATTTAGACTTCTTAATATAGAAAGAGGACTATATATTTGGGACATCCCAAAAAGAAAAATGTGACCAAATAATCACCTCATCCAAACGAAATTTCAAAAAATTGCACTAAAATTGCACATTTGCTCAATCATAAGGTGGACTAAGGGATGACAATTTAAATCGATCCAATGGAAAATCTGTGGCGCCCCCGTCCAAACGGAGCAAAATTTTCCACACCACCAATGTTTTCGGGGGGCAAATCGGGTCGCAGGTTGGGCTTCGTCGGCCCGAACTACCCCATATGGAAAAAAAAAATTAAGAAAATCTAAATGGCTCAGTAAACATGTCAAAAGCAGCGACCCGCCTCAAATTTTGGTGGGTCACAGGGCGGGGAAAGAAAAATGTTTCATGGGTAGGGGTGGATCGACCTGTTGACATCCCTAGGTGGACCTATGAATGCTAAAATAAAGGAAATTTCACAAACTAAGTTTGAAAGTTGAGTAGAAAGTTGGCCCATAAATTAGTTAGCGGAATGGAATTGCTCTTGATCATAAAATATCACGTATATACTCCTCTTTTAAAATTTTACCTTCCTTTTCGTCAACTTATAATGGCTACAACTCATACGTGAGCTGTACTAGAAGTACTAACCCCATGCGTGGGGTTGCGAGACAATCGTGTGACGCTTTAATTGCATTTTTGTTCTCCATTGATCATGGGCTACAACTTACCAGAGCCACTACCGCCCCTTTTGAATTTTCTGTTCAATGTTTGAGGGTGGGGGTACGGCAGTGAGGTGAAATGAGGCAGGTTAAGGCTAAAAATTTGAAAGTTCAAATGGATGAAGTACCTTTCAAAATGTTCATTTTCCTATAGAGTAACCATGAGTAGGCATTTTTTTAGCCCCACCCGTTAGAGTAATTTTTATGTTAGAGGAAAAAATCGGAAGGAAAAATTTAGGGAGGACTCATTCTCAACTCATGTTTAGGGTTGGAAAATTTGGGGATCTTTTTAGTTTTTATGTTTACAAGGGGAGACGGGGGATGTTTGAATTGGAGACGTCTTATCCAGAATATCAACATTTAATCACTACGATACTTGTTCTTTTTTTTTTTTTTTGGTGACTATTACGGGAATATTGTATGTGAGGGGAAAAGAACCCTAGTGGAGGGCGTGAGAAACCCACTCGAATGTCATTAGATCACATAAGTTTTAGCTACTACTACACTTGTTCGGACCACAAAATTGAGGGAAGTTTGATTGAAGGTCTTTTGGTTTTTTTTTTTTTTAAATTCACATTAATTGAAATAAGGTACTAACTTTAGCTTTTTGGTCTTATTGAAAACTTATAGTAGTATAATAACACTTTCTCATTAGTAAACATAAAAAGTTGGATTAAATCAGACAAATTATCAAAGAAAAAAAAAAGTTGAAAAGGAGCCAAACCCCAAGAAATAACATTAACCCCCACCTCCCACCAAAAAAAAAAAAGGAAGAAATGAAAAGAAAAGAAAACATTATTGACTTTTGTAGGGGAAAAAACTAGTATTTAAATCCCCCCCCCAATAATATTTAGAAATACTCCTAGCCCACGTTATTTTCAAGGCCACCAATTTATTTTGACATAATTAAATCGAATGATGTCAAAAGTGCAATCAAGATTTTTTGAAAGAAAATTAGAAAAACTCTTTTCGATGCGCTTATTATATTCCATAATCGAAACAAATTTGACAAATGATATTGCATGTATTGATAAGTCAATTTTGTTCTCAATTCAAGAAACCAAAAACCAAAAAGTCTAGTTGGAATCAAACCCGTCGAAATTTGATTCCGTGGAAACATTATCTTGTTATACGTCATATATCTTTATTTCTTACCTATTTGATATTTTATCCAATAGTAAAAATATCTTGAAAATTGTTGGCTTGTGAAAAGCAAGCGGTCCTATTCAATACATGCACATCTCCTTATCTCATATTGTAGTTACTGACATGTCAGCTCACTCATTGAAAAAAAAAAGGTGAGGAAAAGCCAACAAGGTGGCGGATAAAGTGAAAAATTGTGACACTTGATTGTAATTTATGATTTTGCAGATCTTGTGCTATGCAATTATGTTATTTTAATTTATAAATTGGACATTGTATTATAATTAATTAACGTTATTATCATTAATTGCGTGTCAATAGTCAATACTGATCAATTTCTTTATCAACTTGCTTTATGTTGTCTTGTCACTTGTGTGCAACTTGTAAAATTCTTTGAATATATGTCTAAATAGTTGGGCATTTTCATTTTCATCCTTGTGTTTATTTCCCTAGCCTACAGTTCACATCCAATATGGTCCTCACTGTCCACCTCTAACGCGGATATGATGAAAAAATTTTAAATTTTCTCATATATCGATCAACAATTAAAAGCGAACACTTTAACAATTTAACATGTATATATGTGTCCACTGGGAATAGAGGTCCACACATGTAAGTAGTTAACCTTTGTGTTTTCTTCCCAAGAGTTCGTTTTGGATGTGTGTGTCAGTATAGGAACTTTACCTCAAAAGTTCATAAATCAATCACGATATTACGTGTATGCCTTTTCTAGACACATAATTTGAACTAATTAGTTGCAGAATTATGCTACAAGAACATAATAATGATCTAATTAAACAATATCACTTGACACAAATAGATGTATGTACGATTCAAGGGGCTTAATACTTCTGTTTTTATAGAAATGTTCAGTTTGGGCATGTTCGTAATTGTCCCCAAATTCACTCACGCCCTTTGAAAATCATATTGGCCATGCTTTTCTTAGTGTTTTATATAGTGTCAGAAATACCTACAGAAAATTTCAATTGGACTCAAGATATTTAATGCGACATGTTGGGATAGAAAGTTGAAGGGAGTTCAAAAGCTTTTCAGTATAATAATAGATTGGTGTAATATCAAAAACTGTGTTATAGCCTGCGGCAACAACGCATTACAACATGTTATAATCATATCACGATAGGTGACCTTAGTTGCACCTAGCTTTATGACAACCATTTTTTTAAGCCCTAGTAAAAACTAATGTCTATTACTATAATTTAAAAGTTTTTTTTTTGGACATTACAAGGGGATTGAAGGGGAGGTGAATCGAACCCTTGACTAAGGGTATAAATAATCAACGAGGATGCCACTAGACTACAAAAGTCTTGGCATAATCTAAAGTTTGTTTCTTGTTCTCTCAAAAAAAGTTTGTTTCTTGCTTTCTGGACAGCTACTAAACATGTCAACGATATTATCATTATGATTTGTAATGTATAGAAGCCAATTTTGACCCATTTTTCATCAATCCCGTTCTCCAATCATATGTCTGATGGAACTATCCCATCAGAAGCAAAAATGGTAGGAGATTATTGGACAAGTCACCTGGGGTTATCTCACAATTAGATAAACTCACATGAAGGTTGTTCAGTACTCTCACACCACATGTACATCTGACAGGATAATCTCACCATATGTATGGCGGGACATTATTTTTGCCTTTTTAATTATTATTTTTAACTTATATAAGCACGCCAATCAGGATGGTTTAAATCTTAGATCGGATAGAATTGGAGCAAGGTCGGCCATAGTGCAAGCAAAAGTTGACCAACTCTCATTTTATATCACCAAATTAGGTAATTTCCTCACTGATAAAGCTGCTAGAATTTATATTCCACTATAAATTGTCTCGAATCTTGTGAGTTGTGATTGAATGTTTGTATTCAGGGTGTAGTTAAAAGACGGTGAAAGGGGTAGTCGAAATTTGACGTTCCCTAATTGAAACACTGAAATTTTTATTTTTTTTTATTTTGCAAAGGTAAAAAAATGAGTTCTTTCCAAAAACGGGGTAACCCAGCGGAAGATGGCTACCCCCACCTACACGGCTTTTTGTGTTTTACATTCATTTGTCTGGAACAATAAGTCAAGTCGTAATTAGAGCGAATAGTGTCTCGTATTGGCTGTCTTTTTTACAAGCCACTAAAATGTGGAGATATTAATATAGTTTTGAATGTCAAAACAATTCATCATGTAAAATAAAATGTTTGTATGCTCACAAAAAAACCACTAGCTAAAAACTTAAAATTATAGTGATCAATCAACATTTTAGTGATTATATGGCAGATAAACAAAAATAATTCTGCTTGGAAATAAAATTTCATAGAAATACATATAACCATGTGATTGCCATTGATTTGCAAGTAATATGCTGTGATGACCATTGATTTGAAATCTTTATATAAAAAAAATGTTTACGTTGTGTAGAACTACTTAGATAAATAATGTTGATCCTATTTTGTGTGCTTGCGGACCTCTCATGGTGGACTCCACTGTACAATGTTCACTCATGTCAAGTGTGCTGATGTGCAAAATATACTGAAACAGTACATGTTACACTATACACGATAGTGTTAAACCATACAAAGAGCAAATTATATATACCTTTTTCATAGAGTAAAAACACTGAAATTGATATCTGGTCAACCGTAATGCCGTCAGGCGGACATGTGTTGTGCAAAGGAGCACACTATGTGCAAGAAACCAACATGTGTTACCTCGCCCTTGTTCATCACGTGTCTGTTTGGCGGCGAATGGAACTGGTAAAAACACCTTTATAATTGATCAAATTATCTTTGTATAGAAATTTTATAGAACTCATTGAAACTATATATTTTTGTACCATTTTGAAAGAAAAGCCCTGAAATGCCGAGTGGTGGCCCGGCCTTGATTCTGCGGATTCCATCTATCTTCCAATTTATGGGCTAGGCAAGAGGGCTTATTTAGAAAAGTCCAGTGGCCCATTGCGCCCTAGGAAATGCCAACTGGGGCTGAATCTGACCCATGCCCTATGTACATGCTTTGTTCTGCAAATTAGGCCCACTGGGGCCTTATTATGTTTTGCAAAGTACTGGCTTATCCATGGGTTGAAATTAGAAGGGGTCAGGTCGTTGGTATCCCAAAATTATCTAGTGTAAATGCTAGACATTTGCAGGGTGTCCACAGTGAGAAACATTCAGAAGAAACGCAAGGGTCAAGAAAAACATAGAGCTATGGGCATGTTATATTCGCAACATAACTATTCAAACTTGACATATTTTAATTGCATTAGGCTCTAAGCCTAATATTCTTTTATTATTTTTATTATTATTATTATTACTAAAATTCTCACCCGTGCGTTGCACAGGATCTAAAAGTAATAATAACTGTAGTAATTTTAGAGAGACATATCTATCTAACATGAAAAAGTGACATGTTTAGTTGTTAACCGTATATTGGATGATTGTGGGTTTTCAAATTCACCACTTATATATAAACAACAAATTCATGTTTGCGAACTAACAAATATCAGTTGTTCATATAATATAAATATATTTACTAACACAGCCAGTTGAGTCATATATTAGCATTATGAGATATAAATTTTTATAGACATTCCATTATATTTTGATTTATTTGTCAGTAACATTTTTTGCATCAGTTAATTCCTTTCTTTTTTTCTTTTTATACATTGGATATAGGAAAAGGGAGGAAAACCAATATCAATTATTTATATCAGATAAACATGTCTCTATATAATTACTTCTAATAATAAACGTTAATGAATTTTTATACAAAAAATTCATATAAATTATTAAAACAGCTAGTTGAATCATATTAGCATTATGATATATAAATTTGTATAACCATTCTATTATATTTGAATGAGACATAAGTTTTTATAACTATTCTATTATATTTAAATTTATTTATCAGTAATACTTTTTGCACCAGTTAATTCTTTTTTTTTTTATATAGCAGGTATAGGGGAGGTAGGGGCAGGCGTGTTCAAACCCATGACTTCTTGTATAAAATGTGAGAAACCAAACAAATATAACACTTGTTTGAATTACAACACCAGTTAATTATGTATATATAAATAAAAATTAATTAAGGTAATTCAATAAAAGTAAAATATTTAAAATTCTTGAACAACTATTACAATGTAACTGTATCAGTATTCGGTTCATCTATCAAATAAATAATCCAACTTCAAATACAGTAAGACCACATTTAAAATGAAAAACTGAAATTTTTGGTCCATGGAAAACTATCGAAAAGTTTCAATTTATATTAATTATAGAATCGGCAAATTAGAGTAGTATAATTTAAAAAAAAAAAAAAGCAAATTTGATTATTGCACTACAATAACATATAAAAATTTCTTCAAAAATCATTAAAAATTGAAATTTACAATAAGGTTATAGGTTTTTAGAAATTTATTCGTTTAGAGACGTACTGTGCATGTGTTTTCGAACTATAAAGATTACTATTTTTTTAAAAAATAAAACTCCCAATTAATTTCGTATTCAATATGATAAGTGATAGATCCCTAATTCAAAATAGTTGGCTAAAGAAACTGCCATGAATTGATGATTGAATATAGTTTAATAAAGGGAAAAGTGAATATCATTTAATAAATTAGCGTAATAATTTCCAAAAAAATAAAAAATACAAAATACAAAAAAAGAAATTAAATGATATCACCAGAAATCTTATAGAACTAAAAATCTTACGAAACCATAAATTTTATAGAACCAAAAAGTGAGCGAGAAAAGCACCATTCTCTTAATATATATAGATTATTATTATTATTATTATTGCAATCATGTATACAAATTTTTTTTATAAAAGTTAATACGTTAAAATCATGGGCATTTTTGGTAACATACAAAAAATTAACGTATTAACTTTTATAAAAAAAGAAAAAAGAGGGGGAGACTCCTCTTTCTGCCATTTCTGGCGACCAAAGGGCTGCTAGAAATGGCAACTACACTTGCTGCTAGAATGACAACAAGCACAGGCAAGAGACTTCTCCTCCCCCCTCTTTTGCTGCCGTTTTCGGCAGCGAGCGCTGCTGGAAATGGCAGCAAAGTGGGGGAGTAGACCCCCCACATGCTGTCATTTCCAGTGCAGCAAGTACATATGCCATTTTTTACAGCCTTTTGACTACCGAAAATAGCAGAAAGCGGGGACTCCCACCTCCTTTTTCCTTTTTTTTAGATTAAAATATTAATTTTTTGTATTTTGCTGAAAATGCCCCTAACCTTAATGGGTGAATTTGACAGTTTTTGTCATCACGGATGAAATTGGGGATTTTTTTAAAGGTTAGGGACATACATAAGGAAAAATAAAGGTTGAGGATATAATTGATAAAAAGTGAAAGGTTGGAGACGCTAGCGGTAAATTAGCCTAAATTTAAATTTATCATATCTATAATTAAAGTTAGTCATAAAATATAAGAGATTCCAATTCAAATAATGGATCATGAAAGACAAATCATGACTCAAACTACATATTATAAGTATTAAAAATATTTGTTATAAATATTTGCGTTTGGTTTTTGGAAAAATGAAATGTGGTGATAATTAAAATAGAAAAATGTGTTATAATTTTTACATTTAACTTATTAAGTCATTGTCAACTGGAGGCGTCGCATTTTACACAAAATCTAAATTTTTAGATATCATACGGTTCAATTGAAGTGATGTCAAATATGACGGTGCTTGTAGAAAAAACGACGTTTCTCTCACAATAAAGGAATAAATCTTCAAATCTAATTAATTTAGAAATTGGGGGGAAAATGAGACGGGATATGCATCACATTTTAATTAATTTTGTGGACGTCAGGTTAACCGGTCAATAGATTTTCGAGGCAGGTCCCACGAAGCTCATTTATCTCAAAACGACCTAGTGACCTGGCGTAATGAGGATGGCTGTGGGTTCACCAAGTCCAGCTCGCAACACCAACCCACAATGCCAGCTGTGAGGTAACTTGCATGCCCACTTACAAACCTTATCACTTAATACTAATGAGACTATTTCATTAATTATAAAATAGGCATTTGTCTTCCCAATGTAGACATTTAGCTAGCAATTGTCAAAAATACTGACACTTAGCTCTAGCTGATTGTACTTGCATAGCTTCCCATTGGCTAAGAATTAAATACTTGTAATCATTATTTATCTAAAATGAATATTATAAATAGGAGAGGAAATACCTCAAGCATTAATTCTTCCTACTCCAACAAATCTCTGTCTCTGTAGTATTTACTTTCTTCTAAACTTTTTTTTATAAATTCACCAAACCCTTGAAACTCACGCATTAATTGCCTAAATAAATTCAAATAAAAGTTTCCGCATAAACAAATTTGTTTGTCGAGTCAAAGCCAAAATTTGATGTCAACAAATTTGAAAATGGAAAAAATCATAACAGTAAAAATGACAATGAGGCTAGTTCTAGTCAGATACACCTTCCCGTAATACCCCATTGTTTCAATCAACCCTACCCCATATACTCTCCATACTTATTTGAATTGGGTATGGTGCAGGGTGGTTAGGGTCAAGTAAGTAATTAAAAAAAAAATATCAGTTACTCGCCTCATTTTCAAAAATCCTAATAAAATTAAAAAATTCAAAAAAATATAAAACGTATAAAAAAACATTCAAATAATATTAAACTCACCAAT
The DNA here is from genome assembly GCA_963692815.1 of Nyctanthes arbor-tristis. Lineage (NCBI taxonomy): Eukaryota > Viridiplantae > Streptophyta > Magnoliopsida > Lamiales > Oleaceae > Nyctanthes > Nyctanthes arbor-tristis. The sequence goes on along the minus strand of CAVNYN010256033.1, from coordinate 4,705 downwards.
TATTCTATAAAAAGACCGTCCTCCCCAATTTGGAGAGGACCATCCTAATTGGATGCTAATTGTATACAAGTGAATGGGCCCAGAGATAAAAATCAGCCAACACCCCAAATTTTTTCCTCCCAAATTTAAATGGTCCCATCTTAAAAATTAAACCCAATGGCCACCCCTTTCGTCCTTGAACCCCTGGCCGCTGATGACACCCTTTACCGTCGACTGGGCATATGCTCATATTACCCATCCCATCTCTCTTGAATCCCATATTTCCACATGCTGTGCAGTTACATTTCCACATCAAACATTGTAATCATATCCTTGCTTGTTGGGTACGTCCCAAGTTCTCTCTTCCCATTCTCTCTACTCTTCAACTCTTTTGTTGTACATAATTATTCACCAGGATTTCTTCAGTTCCTATCTCTCATAATTCAAGAAAATGTCAATAAATCAATACTTTTCTTCTTCAGAAGCCCACCTAGGCTTTGCAATCATCTCAATAATTTCATCTAATAATTCCCACTGCCACTACTATGTTTTGTGGCAACAACTCAACTAATTTAGGTCTCAATCTGAACTAAGATGATGAAGAATTGGATGAGCAGAATGATGAAAGAGAGTGGCAGGAAACATTCGATCGAGGATTTGCCTAAAGAAGCGTTGTTCGAGAGCCATTAACTTCCAGTGATGTAGGTAAGTTCAATCGCCTCGTGATTCCCAAACAGCACCCCGAAAAGTACTTTGTACTCACCAGCGGCGAGTCGGGAGAAAAGGGTTTCGTTTTGGGATTCGGAGATGGAGTAGGAAAATCTTAGAGATTCGAGTACTCTTATTGGAACAGCAGCCAGAGCTACGTGTTGACCAGAGGGTGGAGTCATTTTGTAAAAGAGAAAAAGCTCAATGCCGGAGATACATAGTTTTTTTCCAGCGCCACCGGTTGGGATGAAGGGATGCAGAACTCAGATTTTCTAAGAGGTCATCGGTGGTCAGAGGTTCTTCTCCGGAGGACAAAATGGATAGCCGGATGCAGCTTTAGGTGAGGGTGGGAATCGAGTTGTAGAAGGTAGGAGGAAAGTGAGAACGAGCTGTAGATTTTTTTTGTTGAGGAGTGGTGGGGTGTGGGACAATTGCACACAATAAACTGCCAACTAGGACCGTCCTCTCCAAATTGGGGAGGATGGTCATTTTCATAGAAGAATTGTTAAATTCACCAACACACACGGTTGAGATGGTGAATAAATAGATTAAGACTTATTAGAGTTTGTTTTGGAATTAGTTTTTCATATTTGATATTTTAATTTATTAGTAAAAAAATCTAATAAAAAAAATTGGGCAAAATAGTTAAAGTTTGGGTGTTAAACATAATTGTCACAAGTTTAAATCTTCTTTGAGTCATTGCATGAAAGTTTTTCATTTAAAAAAAAAAAAACAATTACCTCAAGATTTGCCAAATAAAAAAATAGAAAAATCGCGGTATAAAAAGTACCGAAACTTTGTTCTTTTGATTAATATATAGATAGATTTTTGTGAAGACTTCTTTACAAATAGCAAGGCTCCTTTTCAACCTTTTGAACTATGCTTGACAGTTAATTTCAAAAGAAAACACAAGACTAAAAAACTTTTTTAGGAATATATAATTGGACAGAGAATTATGATTTAATTAGGTAGAAATAAATAATGATAACTTTTTTAAGCACGTAACTTATTTTAGAGAGGTAAACTCTTAATGCTCACTAAACTTCTTGTCACGCCCCCGCGAATTTTTATAATATTTCCAAATATCGTATGTTAATTTACAAATTTTAAGCGAAAGCCTCAATTCAAATAGCGGGGACGGGACGTGCAGAATAATTCAATTTATCTTATCTTTCAGAATTTAATAGACAAAGCTAATTAAATAAGTTAACAAATCGTTAAACTTTTAAAGAAAACATTAAAACTAGGTTTTTCAAGAAGTATAAAACACAAGAAATTGTATTAGTAAATATATTTCATTGGTTATTAAAGTATGCCAAATCATTAAAGAACTTTTACAGGAAAAGTAGAGTTCAAATCAATATAAAGATTATAACTCATTATTCTTCTTATATGTTATAAGATGCAAAACATACATACTATAAAGGTGGACACGAAACTATTAAATTTATAGTAATTTCAAAGGCAGATTTATACTACATGCACAGCTCTACTCCATTTCACGAGTACGATCCAACTCCTGGATTGTCTTACTTTTCAGATGTTATAACTTCAATCATCTACAAAAATTGTAGTAAAGAAGGGAATGAGTACGAAGTACTCAGTGAGTAACAAAACTCTTTGATTTACTTTTTTTTATGAAAGATTTATTTTCCAGAAAATCATCAAATGCACAAAACTTTTCAATGCACAGATGGGTCATATCACTAGTTAAACTACTACCCGTGGTGCGCGCCAGAATCATATCAATTCAATCATAAGTGAATCCACATTTGAATCCCGGTTAACCCCTACCGGAATTCCAGACAGATTAATACAGATACAGAACAGATACCACACTAATCGTCGCCCATCTCGGTATCATTATATGGCTCCTAGTGTGGCAACATAGCAAAGTAGAACATACACAGAATGGGTAGAACAACTAGTGATTCAAAATGCAATATATCAATCTTTATTTTCAAAGTATCAGAATCCATGTTCATTGTTTTAATCAAATACATGCTTAGCATTTCAAAACATCATCAATGTTAAAAATGAAATCAAAGTGATAGTTACTCACTTCAAATCTTCTTCGAATAATCTCAAGTAGAAAACGTCATTAAAACCTTGATTAAAGCTATTTTTCAGGCTATAATTCTTGCATATATGGTAAGGGACCATTTTCAAAGGGTAAATAAGTGTTTTGGTGATCTTTTATTGGTTTTCTTCTTCCCTTGGCCATGTTGGACGAATTTTTGGAGCTTGGGAGAGAAAGGGAATGGTTTGGTGCTGGTGGGAAAAGATTGAGGGACTTTAGGCCTTTATATAATAGTTGGAATTGAGTTAGTTTTAATAAAATTTGAGTTCCGCCAATGACATTGTGACACGTGGCGCAATAAGGTACCGCACACTTGGCAGGAATTTATCTGAGTAGTCCTTCCTCTTTGCATTATCTTTCAATTAAGTCATGGTACTTTAGTTTATGTCAATTGAGGACCGAATTCTTTCTCTATCGTCAATTGAGTAACAATCTTTTAATTTAATGTAATCTCATTGTCATATTGTAATTATTGATAGTCTTGTAACCATTTAAGTACAATCATATGGTCATATTTTAATTTTTATCATTCAATTGAATGTCAACTTGCTTTAAAATTTTACGAGATGTTACACTTCTATTATCTCTTTTTCTATGGTGTCTATAATACACCATTTATAGAGTCCAAAACCTTGCATGAATGCTGACTAAGCAAAAGATGGCCGTAAATTTCCCCCAACCCCCAATTCTGACCAAACCCACAATTGAACAAAAAAAAAGAAAAGAAAAAAAAGGCCATGTACCCAACCCCCCTCCCTCCAAAAACAAAAAGAAAACCCTAAATTCCCAATCTCAAAAACACACCCCAGCCGATTTCCCCCTTGTCTCTCAACGATTGATAAACCTTCCACCGCACCATCGCCTCCACCAAATAGTATGCTCTAAACTCAACTTTGGCTATGGTGGAGGGCCACACTGATCAATGTGGCAAATATACTTATGGTTTGAGAACTCTTTGTTCCGCCTGAAATCTTTGTCTAAGCTTTGCTAGTTCGGATTATGAAGACTCTGGGAGAAGTAAGGGTAGATTCGACAAGTGAAAACAAGTCGATGAATCACTTCAGAAGGTTATGAATATGAATTATTGCAATCCCATTTACCCATCCATAGTGGATGAACTTACAACGCTCACCGCTGCCGTGGGTGGGTGTTTGGGCGCTAACTGTGCAAATAAAAAAAAATTCAAATCAAAAGCTGAGAATCGGGGCTCCTATCTAGAACCCCAATTTCCATCCCAACCCTAACCATCTCTCTTGCCCACCCTCGCGCTCCCTCCACCCATATCTTTGGTGACTGGATGGCTGCGACTGGACGGCTACAGTGGCCGATTTCTCCCATTTCCTGAGTTTTGAAGTAATCTCTCTCTCTCTCTCTGGCTATCTTATTGTTAATTTTCATATAAAAATATGTTGTTTGTCTCCAATGGGATTATTTTGAAGATTTTCGGCCATACTTTTGATAATAATTATGATAATAATATGTTGTTTGGACTTGTTTGGAGTAATCTCTCCCACTATTTCCCTTGTGTTAATTCTTCAGAGATTATGCTTGCTGCTAAAAATTCTTGTAAAGATTCTAGCATGGACATTTTGCTTGCTACTGAGATTTTGGCATGGACATTTTACTGGCTATCGAGATTTTGTGTTAATTCTGCTGAAGATTCTTCTTTTGCTTTAGTACAAAATATATTCTATTTTTTATTTTTTATTTTTTCTGTGTTTACTTGGATTCCTTAACAACTATGTTTGTGGGTTACAGGGTTAGTGTACAAGGTCTTCTCACTAATTCAGGGTCATCTTATGAGGGTAATGAGAAAAGAATATTTTCTTTTTGCTTTTTTTGTTGGAGTAGTTTGTATAGAATTCAGCTAAGCAAACATGTCCCTTAATCAAGTTTTCTTTTCTTATAGCGTAGACCATAGTTTATAACATAGACCAT